>VCAZ01000078.1:0-290000 GCA_005784505.1 Bagarius yarrelli
ACAACACCCTGAGATTTCGACACCACATTTTGTATAGCTGTGTTAATAAACAATTATCACATAGTTTCAACTTTTAACATTATCTTTATTGGCAGAATGAAACCAATAACCACATAAATGGAAGTGGGATAATTAAACTACTATATCAATATCAGAGTCAAATTGAATTCAAATTATAACAATAATAATTACCAACATTTGTCCCCCATTTTTGAGTTTGTGTATGATAAAATATGTTAATTTATAACAGAATTAGCCTAGACAATTCTTTTTTCCTGTTTTTTTTTTTATAAAAAGGTACTGCCTCAATAGAGTTTCGAAGTAGAAAGGAGACGGATTAGTGAAAACTCACATCACTGATCATTTTGTCTGACTCATAATAATAGTTAATTTTATAATTTCTGCTGCTGTTTTATGTATATGCACAGTTGCATTTTTAAGTAGAGGTGATGATTCAGAACACCAAGGGAAAAGTGGATAAGAGCAAAAGAAATAAGTTTATTTTTCTTTTTGAAACTCAATCCACCAAGATGTTAATAGTTCAGAGAGTTGCAAGGAGGTTACATTTTTATTTTAAAAACACACCCACACATGCATCTTACACAACTGAGGAAAATTTTTCCAGGTGGCTGCTGATTGTTCTTGACAGGTCACCCTTCCACTCGCCTGGAGAAAAGGTGAATCGGAAATATAAAGATCACAGACTGCATAAGCTCTTGTTGCTCTCCCTTGTAAAAAAATGACAGCTGCTATCTTAATCATTTAAACTGTGTGTAACTTTTGCACTTCAAACTTTTTATGCAGTCTGCTGTTTGATTATAGGAGACAATTAATGCATTAATGTTTTATTCCGAAATTGTTTTGTAACACAAACACACAGACATTTAAATCAGTTTTCCTGGTGCTGTTTTTTTTAATTCTATAAACAAAAAACACAACACAAAGGTTAAATTTAAACACACAACACATGTGGAGTGCCAAGTCTTGGTTGATCTGCTGCTCTGATCATGCCAGTTTGCATTATATTGGCCCAAATGTTACAGGAATTGTTATAGTCCTGTAATATTTATAAAATACACTGATAATATTATTTTATATTAATGTATTTGTGATATAAGAATTTTATTTATTTACTAACGCCATCACCGGAATATTAGTTTCAGCGATAGCCCCTTCAGTGTCTCTTCCTGTTTGCTAGTTACTTAAGCTAGCATCACAAACTCTTCAAGTATTGTTTTTTTCCAAATCCGGGTTGACGGAGCGCAACAACTTGCGCATGTTGGTGTCGGTGCCTTAACCCACAACACTATGCAGCTGACCACAAAGTATTGCTCTCTCTGTCAACATACTAACCTTTCGATTCATGTTTATTTATTCATGGTTTAGATTTCTGCTTGGTTTTGTTTTCGATTCTTTTTATTGCGTTTTGAATTTGTTTGCTTGGTTATTCTTCAATTACGGTGTACCGATCTCTGCCTGTTTATCTATTATGTCTTTGGATAATCCCACTTTGTTTAATAAAGCCTAGGGGCTGACATTGCCAGCCAGCAGCTCAGATTATGTCAAGGTGAAATATCACGACCCTTTATCTCTAATGCCTGCCACTCTAGAACAGTTACGTGAGGCACGCGGTTTCACAAAACCCGAACTTCGCAGCGCCTACAACTTGATCCGGATTCAGGAAGGGGATAAATGCTTTCATTGCCACAAAGCGCCATTATGAGTATTTTTCAGAGAACTTTTATGTTATCTGTTATCGCTTATATAGATCCTTATCTACTCACGCACCTTTTCCCAACATATACGGACAGTGCTAAGCCGACTCTCAAGAGAAAATTTCTTTGAGATCATGTCATGTTTTAGAAATGCCATATTAGCTCTCAAGGGCTTGCTATGGACAAACCCAAAGTGGAAGCAGTAACCAACTGGCCCTTGCCAAAAACAGTCAAGGAGCTCCAGAGGCTCTTGGGGTTCGCCAACTACTACCTTAGGTTCATCTGTAACTACAGCTTGACCTCAGCACCCATCATGCCCCTTCTTAAAGACAAACAAAATTCAGTGGACAAATGCCGCTAAGTTCATGACTGCTCTCATCCTTCAACATCCTGATCCCACTTTGCCATTTGTAGTGTAGGTGCCTATAGAATGTGTACGTGACATGAAGTATTTAGTCCTAGAGAGGGGGTCAACAACAGATGTTACTTATTAAGCATTTACATTCACAGCATTTTGGGAGACGCCCTTAACCAGAGTGACTTACATTTATCTCTTTTATACAACTGAGCAATGGGGGGTTAAGGGCAGTGGTGGCTTGGTGGAACTGGGAATTGAACCCACAGTCTTTAGGTTGGTAGTCCAACACCTTAACTAACCATAAGCCACCACTTTCCCAGCAGACAAAGAACTCTCTTGCAGCCTCTTAGTGTCTGATTTTGGAAGAGCATTTTTTACCTGTTAATTAATATCAGACATATAAGACAGGTTAACACAATAATTTAACATTACAGCTTCATATTCTCTGATATTAGACGTCTGTTTTCTTGGTGATTGCGTTCCAGTGTTTAAACGACCTTTTAAGCAGTACATGCCCACTTTGCTGTACAAATTACACAACATTTACAAAATTTTGGGGGAGTAATTAATAAATCCTTTTGTGTACCAGTAACTCAGCATTTCGATAGCATCTCTTCTTATGACACATAATCTCTACATTAGACAACTTAACATAATATAGAAAGATGCGCTCTGCAGGTTGCTGATTTCTTAAACAGAAGAACAATTTTACTTATCCATTCATATGTGTGCATTTTTTTCTGATGGGGTCATCTAGCTGCGTTACAACTGCATGTGTCTTCATGTTTCCTGTAACTAAAACGGCTATAGGAAATAATATCCAAACATAACTTTATAACCTGCTACCGGTTTTTCACGCAAATGAGGATGGGTTCTCTGTTGAGTCTGGTTCCTCTCAAGGTTTCTTCCTATTTCCATCTCAGGGAGTTTTTCCTTGCCACTGTCGCCAGACAAACTGATTTCTGTTTTATTTTATCTCATAATTTCTTCAGTTGTGTAAAGCTGCTTTGTGACAATCACCATTGTAAAAAGCGCTATACAAATAAAACTGAATTGAATTGAATAATAATCTTGAAACACCACATGTTATACAACCATTTATTTATTTATTGAATCTGATTTTTTAAATTTAGGTTTTTGTTTGTAGTGCTACTTTATAAAGATCACTTCTATTGTTCTAATAAGTTAAAAAAACTTTCTTTTTCATAGCTCTCATGTTGTATGTGTCAGGGTATGTGTGCAGTGAGGTGTCTGCAGTGTCATAAATTTTGTGCTGGATGTTTTTTTCTTCAAGAGTAACACCAGCACTAACAGAAGAACACAGAAAAGATAGAAAATCTAGCATAAGCAGTTATTTATTGCAATTAGTATTTGCAAAAAAAGGTAGAAAATCTGGCTTAGGCAGTTCTTTATTGCAAAGCATAGTAAGATTAGACTCATACGTCCCTGGAAGTCCCACCACTTTACCCATTCCCTTACCTCAGTCGGTCTGGTGACCTCATCATGGCCGGGCACTTGTTTTTCCAATGTTCTACATTGCCGCAGATCCAGCAACCATCACGATTATCATCACCTCTTTCTCTGTCAAATGGGTGAGCCCCCACCATCTGCAACATAGTCAACTGTGCTTCATAAAGTTGATCATCACGTGTTTTGTACTGTGATAAATCTTCTTGGTTCAAAAGCTTTTCTGCATGTACAGTATGTTGCTCAATTAGGAACTGTTTTTCTGTGTCCCATGTAATACAGGGTGGTTTAACCTTATGAGAAATGTCCTTTTTCAGTGCATTGTTAAACTGTTTCCCAAGTGTGCTTCATACGCACCAACTATCGTAACGCAGTCTCTCCATCTTGCTGTTTGCAAATTGAGATCTTAGTCAAGTCCATCTTAACTGGAAAAGCTCTTACCTCAGCCTTCTGAACAGCTGTAATCATCTCTCTCTCTCATCTGCACGTTGTTCTCAGGCCATGCATACTGAAGTTTAGATATGTCCAGTGACAATTTCTGCATCATCAAATGTCTCATCTTGTATGAAGTTATTCTTTGCAGATTCTGAACAGTTTCTCACCAAACTTTCCTACTCCCACTTCTCGTGGATCAGACAGCTGTTTATGTGCATCCTTAGTATCACTTACAGCCCATGGTTGATAAACAAGAATTGGCTGGTTTTCTGTCTCAGCTACCTCCACCATTGGACACTGAAAAGTTTCATGAATAATCACATTGCCGCCAGAGCTTGTCAAGGAAGTGTGTCTGATTGAATTTTAAATGTCACCTTTCAGCAGCACTGCAGACAGATATGCGAGGTTCAGATAAATCGAACGGGAATTCTCTGTTAAATCCATATCCAAACGTCCAGCAGCTGAAGATTGTACCTGGAATCCTGTACATCTAGACACCGCTGTGTGTGAAGCAACAGGAAGGGTCTGGCTATCGTTATACGGAAGTATTTTTTTGTTGTGGCTGAGCAGCACGCCTGATCTGCACCGGCTGTGCCGTCCAGGTCTAAAAACAAACACTAAACAGAGGTGTTCGTATGGTCATTTTATGTGCTGTGTTTTTTTTATTTTTCGGAGTCTACTCTGCGTTTCTGTTTGTCACAAGCAGCACAATCTATTTATTATGTTTACTTTTCTTCACACCTTTTTTCCTCAAACTTTCTTTTAATTGATCCAGTTGTCTCTCACTAAAACTCCTCTTTTCCGGAAAACCACACTCATTAACCCACATTTTAAATTGTTAGAATGAGCCTGGCCCATAATTTGTTAACATAAATCAAACATTTGGACTGCATACCTTAAAAAATTAATTATAATGGCCATTTCCCATGATAACTCTGTAACTTAAACAGTTCCGCCCAATTCCACAACCTCCTGTCTCCCAACCTTCATGCCATACCTGGCAATTATCTTTGATTTGCTTTTTTCTGCGCAGAAAGCTTAAGTGGAATGCATCCACTTCTTCTTTACCCAAGGAATTACTTTAAATATCCCTGACACCACAACCCTTACCTTGGCAAGATCCAAATTTAAATCTCACCTTTACCCGGAGACTTTCGTGAAGTTGAACAGAACTATAATTATACTTATATTAATTAAAAATTGATACAATTTCACCTTTTAGGATCAGGTTCGAGGACTCCGCTGATGCAACAGTCTGACCAATTGTGTGTTTGCAGTCGTGTAGGCTGACCCATGAAACGCCAAATTGTGGTGAAAATTTGTATCTTAATAAAATTAAAGACATTACATGAAGAAACATTGAGGCAAGCAAAAAGAAAAAAAAAAATATTGCGCAATTGGTGTATTTTACATCATCCAGCAACTAAACAGCAAAAGAGACCCTGTTCGTTCTTTCTCCCATTCTTTTATATGCCTATGAGATGACATGAAGCACGTACTCAGTCTCCTCCTAGACAGGGGGTCGACACCAGATGTTACTTATTAAGCACACAAAGAACTCTTCTGTCCTGGGCCCCCAACTTACATTCTTTAAGACACTAGTATAAAACTGAACATCGTCTAACCTAAATATCTTTTACTTATACATGTTATAATAAAATTATGATCACATTTTCCAAGGCATGCTGTCTAGTTCCACTCAACGGTCTGCCCTCAGCCTATGGAAACTGCTACCCACCTGTTTACCCATGTGTTCAGAAACTTTGGTATGCTGGAGGACATTTTATCTGACCCTGGGTCCCATTTACGTCACGTCCATTGTCTGAATTCTGCAAGTGACTAGATATCAATGTCAGCTTCACCCCTGGCTACCACCCACAGTTTAACGGTCAAGCAGAGAGACCTAACCAAAAGCTGAAGAGCTTTCACGATCTTACTGTGCTTGCAAACAGACAAGATGGAGTAAATTCATTTCCTGGCCCGAGTACACGCAGAACTACCTGACCCATTCCTCTAAGAGCTTTACCCCTTTTAAATGTGTTCTAGGGTACCAACTATCCATGTTCCCATGGTTTTAGTAGAAATAAACTGAAAACAACTTAACACTATACTGGCGATAGCACATAACAGAAAACGGGGAAATAATAAGGAAACTCAGGAACCAAGAGCTAGAACAAACCTAGCTTTAGCGATTAGCATAACATACTTAGCTTTAGTGATTAGCATTACAAACCCGGAAAGACAAGGAAGGAATGAGGCCGACAAAGGAAACAAACCCAACATAAACATCACGCCAGAAAAATAAGCCAAAAACACAGGGAATTAAATACACTTACTAACCAAAGAAATAATTGTAGTACGCACAAAAACTTTGTGTACCCCCGCTTTCATGCTCAAGGTCAGATTTATGAACAGTGACATTATAGTAAAAATGTGCGTTTCAACACGCCAAATTCATGTCTGGTGTACGTAATTTTTTTGGGGTTTTGTCCATTGGTGCCTCCTAGAGGCAATAAAGTGAAGTTGCAAACATTGTCTATTTGTAATTGATAAAATAGACTAATTTACATCATATGTTGATAACAATTATGCACATAAGTAAGAACATATAAAAGCAGGTGCAAATTTAAACAACTTAGTCTATGGCAATGGCAGCTGTATGAGACAGAATCATCTGCATGTCTACCAGGTATATAAGGTTCCCGTATGATGCAACTGATCAGCCAAACATTAAAGCGCAATTTGCAGCGGTACCAGGTTTTCCTAATGTAATCGAAGCGATCAACTGCACACACATTGCTATAAAGTAGCCACATGAAGAAGAATTTGCATATGTGAATCAGAAAAATTTTTATTCAATAAATGTGGAAATTATATGTTATGCACAAATCCGCCTAACAAATACTGTGGCAAGGTGGCCTGGGTCAACCCAGGATTCATACTTTCAGGATTCATATATAGACTCCAAGCTGGCAGGGTGTGTGATGGGTGGCTTTTTGGTGAGTGATGCGTTGATGGTTCTAGTTAAGTGTTTATTTTTTGTGCGTTTATTAATCAACTGTCTATCAGGAGACCGCAGTTATCCACTAAAGGCCTGGCTGTTAACCCCCCTCACCAACCCACAAACTGACCAAGAGTGCAGATACAATGAAGCCCATTCTTGCACTAGGTCAGTTGTAGAGCTGGCAATTGGGCAGCTAAAATGCTGGTGGCGCCGCCTGAATAGGACTGGGGGGATGCTGCTATACCATCCTAACAAGGTGTGCCGCATTAACTTCCACTTCCACCTTTATGTCAGGCCATTTCTTTTTAAGCTTGGTTACAGTGCGAGTTTCAGATCCAATTGCGTTGACTGCATTCATTCTTTTTCCCCTTTGTTATTAATTCCAAAGAGGATTTTTTAAATTTCTACCTCTGATAGAAACACCTCAAATTCACTCTCCATAAAATTTCGTTTCTTGCTTGCTTTTTCTATTTTGTTTATTATTGGGATGTGTGGGATTTTCCGTTTTTTTGTGCATACACACATTTTCAGCTTTGTCCATACGCAATGTTTTAGTATTAATTCAACGCAAGTCTTTTTACATGACACCTGAAAATGATAACACAGTGACAAAAACTCAGGCAAAAAGAAAGTGACAAACACAAAGCCAAAACAGTTTCAAAGCGTAAATCAATGTCCTTTAACTGCCAGCTGGTGGTCTTGAGGGGGCACAGCACCCTAAGGTCCTGACAATTTCCAGCGTGTTATTAGCTCAAAAGGTTTGCAAAGATAATGTTTAACAACTATGCTTTAACTATTTTGAGACCTGTAACAGACATCAAATTTGAAATTTGCTCATTTGTGCACAAAGGTTTACACGTTTGTTAATAAAATTACAATATTGACTTATGCGATATGAAAGTCTATTATTTTTTATTTTATGCAAATTTAAAAACGTCCCAACTTTTCCAGAATTCAGGTTGTAATATTGGCAGTCACAGATCGTTCACAAAACAAAAATGCAAACAGTTTGCAATTGCATATAAATTATATCCCAATTATGTGTCCACATATCTCTTTTTACAGTTACTTATTATTATTAATAATAATTTGTGGTTATGATAAATGTAGGGCCACAATAATGGGTAAAAAAGTAATTTTGCACATTGTAATATTGCACATTGCAGTGAAATACCCTTTAGTCTCCAGTGCCATTAAGTAGTAAGGCTGAAACATGACCAACACTTAATAACAATCACAAGCTGTGATATGCTATGATATTTTTAAAGATTATTTTAATAAAGACTATTATAGGTTTATAAACAGAGAGGGGACCAGCACTTTAGTTCAAGTCTAAAAAATGTGGCAATTGAGTCTAACAATAAAGTAAAGGGACGCTTTATTTCCTCACATTGGTTCTCCTATCATTGTCATGTAGAAGACACCTAACTTCACCCATCCACAGAGCAGCACCCTCTTACATCCAAGCATTCATCACTTCTCACATTATTCAATTAAATTTTATTTGTATAGCGCTTTTTACAATGGTCATTGTCACAAAGCAGCTGTACACAAGCAAAGATATTATAAAATGCAGATTATAAAATCAGAAATCAGTTTGTCCCTGATTAGCAAGCTGAGGGTGATGGTGGCAAGAAAAAACTCCCTGAGAAGGAATAGGAAGAAACCTTGAGAGGAACCAGACTCAACAGAGAACCCATGCTTATTTGTGTGAAAAACAGGTAGCAGGAATTATGCAGCCACACTGTGTGTGTAAGCTACTTAAATCATAAGTCCTCAAAAAAACAGCTGGAACGTCTTTATGGCAGAGTGGAAACGTCCTCGGTCACCCTGGTGATGTGATCGTCAACTGGAGGCAGGTCACACGGAAGGGTCTGAGTGGAGATGGGTCTGGATCACTGGCAGCTCAGTTGTGGCATATATAAGAGAGAGAGAGAGAGAGAGAGAGAGAGAGGGAAGGAAGAAAGACAAAAAAGGAAAACAGTTAAGTAACATTGTAATTACAGTGTATAGAGTAATTGTGTACTTAATGTAATGTAAAAGGAGAACCAGAGGGAAACACAGACATGAAGGGTCCCTGATATGTTAAGCAACCAGCCACTCTCATTATCAACAACCAATCAATAAGAGAATCTAAACATGCCAGATCACTATAATACTCAACAACCATGAGTCCCCCAGATCTGCTCTTTTGTCTAAGGTGAATCTATACAAAATACTTGACCAAATAAATAGGTTTTCAGCCTAAACTTAAACACTGAAACTGTGTCTGATTTTTGAACATTCATAGGGAGGCTATTCCAAAACTTTGGGGCTCTTTAAGAAAAGGCTCTGCCCCCTGCTGTACTTTATATAATGACTGACAGACAGGCTGCATCCTTTGATCGAAGTAGGCGTGACAGAACGGAAGACACTAGCAGTTCACTCAGGTACTGCGGCGCAAGACGATTTAGTGCTTTGTAGGTCAGGAGTAGTATTTTAAAACAGATGCGGTATTTTACTGGAAGCCAATGCAGTGTGGATGAGATAGGGGTGAAGTGTTCATATATTCAACTTCTAGTAAGGACTCTTGCTCTGAACTAACTTAAGTTTATTTATGCACCTAGTTAAACATCCAGACAGTAAAGCATTACAATAATTCAGCCTGGATGTAATAAAAGCATAAATTAATTTTTCTGTATCATTTAGTGACAATATATTTCGTATCTTAGCAATATTTCTGAGATGAAAGAATGCTATCCTGGTAATATTATATACATGGGCTTCCAATGACAGATTGGAGTCTATAATCACACCCAGATCTTTTACTGTTGCACTTGATGAAACAGAAAGACTTTCTAAGGTAAAAGTGTGATCAGGAAGCTTACTTTTAGCTAGCTGGTTAAGTTGTTGGACTATTAATTTGAGGACCAGGGTTCGATTCCCAGCTCCACCATGCCACCACTGCTGGGCACGTAAGCAAGGCCCTTAACCCCCAATTACTTAGTTATATAACAAGGAATATAGTATGTTGCTCTGGATAAGGACGTCTGCCAAATGTTGCAAATGTAAATTTTGGAGATAAAGGGGAGGTTTTAATATTGGCCTGTAGTTCCACAGCTCACTGGGTGGTTAGTTGTTTAATAACTGCTAATTTAAAAGATTTCGGAAAATACCCACTGCTGAGTAAAGAGTTAACTATTTTCAACAGGGGTTCTGATACTGCTGTTACTGCTTAAGAAGTAAGTTGGAAAGTGTGTTGGTATAGAATCTATTACACAGGTTGATGAGTTAAAGAGATGTGTGAAATTAGATCATTCTCTTCCAGAAGAGTAAATTTTTCTAAGCTCTGATCTGGCGCCGTTAGTAAGCACTACACTCTACCCATCACCAGAGTCTAGGGCACTGCACAATACTCTAGAGAACAGGGGGTAGGATCGCTTCCACTATCCAGTGGGAGATCCTTTGTTTGAAGATGGTGTCCCCTTTCTGCCTTTCTCCATAGCAGATGAAGAGCTGATCAGAGCGTCTAAAGCTCTGTGTGCAGTCTAGGCACGCCCACAGGGCCCAAACCAGACACAACAATGGCAGGTCAGGATTTCCCTGCTAAGATGAAATAGCTTGCAAGGTTACCACCTTGTCCCTGAAGAAAGTGGTAGGCACCTTGTGAATGTAGCTCAGCCTAGGTCTCAAGGCGAGAGTCTGCCGGGCCAAACTCCAGGCATGCTCTGTCGACAGAGGGGGCGTGCAGGTCCCCGACTCTCTTGATCGAGGTAAGTGCAGTCAGTTAGGCCGTATTCAAAGAGAGGGCTCTAAGCTCCACAAACTGCAAGGGCCCTTCAGGTCCACAGAGAGATCCCAAGAGGGAATAAGGCCACAGTGCCGGAGGGTGTAACCTCCTGCATCCTCTGATAAACAGTATATTTTTTTTGTCACAGTTTGGTGCCCAGTTCATCTAAATTGCACAATTAATTAGTTTGTGTTCGATTGTGCTGTTGAATGAATGTCAAATATGTTTTTGCTTATTAGAAAAAACAAAACCAATTAAGGGCAGTGACGTCACTTTCCACCTCATGCCATGCAAATCTTCCCAAACCGGTGCCATTCGTTCGTGCTCAATTTGTGCTTGTTTGTGCCGCTAAAATAAATGTTTTATCGAATTCCCTTTTTAACGATATCGTATCAACTGTAAATTAAGCACTATATAGTAAGCCTATAAAATCAAAATAAATCACTCTGACTAGACAGAGAAAACATCCATCAATAAAAAGAGTTTTAGTTCATTGTGGCTCCAAAGATCTATGAAAGTAAAGGCATTCAATTTGTTTATTTTTTAAAAATGAAATTAGATTTTTCAGCATTATGACTATGGTTATATTGTAAAATTAAAATTAAGTTTTTTAGTTCTCAAAATATGCGTCACAATCCCCGATATGCAACACCTGTCTGCGTCCCCCAGTAAGCCAACCATGGATAAATCTAAGAAAAGAAAAGTTTTAGAATAAAATAGAACGCTTAATGCTATGTGAGAAGATTTATTTGTTTTCATTGCTGACAACACTGGTCTACATGGTTTTCCTTGTGCTTACATTCTCGATGTTGCAGCACAGGTACCTGCAATCATGACCAAGAATAACGGGCTTTTGTCCTCCATACTGGTCTGAACAGCATCAGGCTAAAGCAGTCAGAAGTGCTACAAAGGGACTTCAGGATTCTGGTGAAAAATATGATCATTGTGTCAGGACCGCTTCCCACATTTTAACAAGGCAACAAAAAGTTTACTAGATTATTTGCTTTAATAAATCAGAATATACAATTTGCTAATAACTGGAATGTTTTTTGGGAGTGTCCTAGGCTTTTTCAGGCTGATTGCCTACACCCAAGCTTTGCTAAAGCAGAAGTTCTCTCTGACAACATCTCCAGGACATGACACAGCATCTGACTGGTAAGCCATAAATCATATTGCAACTATGATAGCACACATGGCTCATCATATAGAAACTGTGTCTGTTCTCCGACGAGTGAGATCTAAAAATTAATTCTCGTAATAACAGTCTTATTACAACTAAACCAAACAAAAACAGGTTCCAAATTTTGGGCTTCTCAATATTAGGTCCCTTGCAAGCAAAGCACTTGATATATATATAGATATATATATATTTCTGAAAATAGTCTCAATGCATTCTGCCTTAGTAAAACCTGAGCCCTGCTTATAAGCCCTGCTTATAGATCTGGTGTGGCATCTATCTATAGTGACTTTCTTATTGTTTCTCAGAAACCTGGTTCCAGGTTCAGCTTATTCGAAGTGCTTGTACTCAATGTTACACTCTTAGACCTACATAAAAAACCTCTGCTATTGTTTGCTCGGGCCACTGTGTATAGACCCCCAGGTCCTCATGCTAATTTTTTTTATAGAATTAGCATATTTTCTTAAATACCTATTGACTAATTTTGATAAAATGTTGATTGTAGGAGACATTACCATTCACATAGATGAAGCTAATTATGGTGAACTAGCATTCACAGATTTACTGAACTATAAAATGTCACTACAATTACTCATCGTTTAATCATACACTAGATTTAATAATATCACACAAAGTGATGATATCACAGACCATTACCTCATATTGTGCACACTAACTGTGGAACAGAGTATACACATCCCTCCATGCTATCAGATTCATAGCTATCAGCTTTAAGACAGATTCATAAGTAATCCATGATCTGTCTCAGTTTCATAGCACATCCCTAAACACATGATCTAGACAAAGTAACTAATTGCATAGGCATCTTCACTAGCACATTAGACACTGCCCCCTTACGATTAAAAAAGGTTAGAGATGAATCACCTGCACCATGGTACAATAGTCATACCCACACCCTCAAGAGAGCAACCTGTAACCTCGAGCAAAAGTGGAAAAAAAACAAAATTAGAATTGCGTTTAAAGAGAGAATGTCCATCTATAGGCTCTTAAAGCTGCTAGGGTTGAACACATAAGTAAACTGATCAAAAAACACCATAACAACCCCAGGTTCTTATTTAGTACAATAGCTAGACTAACAAAAAAAAACAGGTATCTGAAAATAATACCCCATCACCATTTAGTAGTGAGGAATTTATAAATTTCTTCACAGAAAAAATAGATGTTATCAGAAACCAAATTGTGGATGTCCAACCTTTAATAGCTCCTTTTATAGCAATAGTTTAAAAATATAGGACAGTAAGAGCTATATAAACTTGACCAGATTATCAACATGTCTATTAGATCCAATTCCAACTAAATTGCGAAAAGATGTGTTGGTCCAGTAAAACTAATATAGAGATGCAGCCTTGGTCCAAAGCTAAGAACATTTGTAATTTTAAAATGCTGGGGCCTGAAACCTGACTGAAATTCTTTAAAGATATTGTTTTCATGTAGAAAGCAGCATATTTGAGCAGACACAACCTTTTCTAGTATTTAGACATAAATGGAAGGTTAGAAAAATTGGTCTGTAATTTAAAGATTCATTTGGCTCCAGATTCTTTTTTTTAATCAGAGACTTAATAACTGCCAGTTTGAGAGGTTTTGGGACATGACCTAAATCTAGCGAGGCATTAATAATGTTTAGAAGAGGCTCTCCAGCTGTAGTTACCAAACTATGGAATGGCATACAACACCCCTGACACGTTTCTCCACCCATTCCAACCTGCCTGTACTCGTTCCTCTACCTCTTTTACACATTCTCCATTGCTCCAGACTGTCAACCCAAAGTACTTAAACTTCTGTACCTTCTTTACCTCTTCACCCTGTTCCACTTCCCTCTCTTTTATTCAAATACATTTACTCTGTCTTGCTACGACTGACTTTCATTCCACTTCTCTCCAGAGCAAACCTCCACCTGCTCCCTGCTTTCACTACAGATCACAATGTCATCTGCAAACATCATTGTCTAAGGAGATTCCTGTCTGACCTAATCTGTCAAATGATCCATCACCAAAGCAAACAAGAAGGGGCTGATGCAGTCCCATCTCCACTTTAAACTCCTCTGTCGAACCTACCACACAACCCACTACTGTCCTGCTCTCCTTATACATATCCTGCACCACCCTGACATGCTGCTTTGCTATTCCTGACTTCCTCATACAATACCGCTCTTCTCTTGGTACCCTGTCATATACTTTTTCCTGGTCTAGAAAAAACACAATGCAGCTCCCTATGACCATGTATAGTGCTCTTTTTAGGCATAAAGCCCTGCTGCTGCTCACAAATACCTACTACCCTCTTTACCTAGCGTATACTACTCTTTCCTATACCTTCATTGTATGACTCAACTTTTTGCCTCTGCAACTCTGCACATTACCCTTGTTCTTAAAGATAGGCACCATTACACTCTTCCTCCATTCCTTGGGCATCTTTTTACTAACTAAAATCCAGTTAATTCTAGTAAGAACAACAGCAAGCTAATAAGAAATTCAATTGCTGCCTCTTCTAGACGTTTCCACACCTCCACCGGTATATCATAAGGACAAACCGCCTTTTCTCTTTTCATCCTCTTCAAAGTTATCCTAACTTCGTTTGAACTAATCTTTTGAACTTCCTGCTCCACATTGTTTACCTCTTCTACATTTTCTTCCTCTTATTTTCCTCATTCAACAACACTTCAAAGTATTTCTTCCATCTTCCCTGTACACTCTTCTCACTTGTGAGCACCCTTCCATCTTGATCGTTAATAACCCTAACCTGCTGCACATCCTTCCCATCTCGATCCCTCTGTCTTGCAAACCTGTACAAGTTCTTCTCTCCTTCTCTAGAATCTAACCTTGTGTACAACTCATCTTATGCCTTCTGCTTGACCTTAGTCACATCCCTCTTCACAAATTTGTGTATTTCTGTCCACTTTCCTCAGTCTTTTCCATGTCCCACTTCTTCTTGGCTAACTTCTTCCTCTGTATACTATCCAAAACTTTAAACTAGCCACAGGGGTCACAAGCCAGTGACTTTGGTGCCAGTCCCAAGCCTGGATAAATAAAGAGGGTTGAGTCAGGAAGGGCATCCGATGTAAAAATTTGCCAAATCTAAATATGTGAGTCATCCATCAGAATTTCATACCAGATCGGTCAAGGCCCGGGTTAACAACGACGGCCAAATTGGGCTACTGTCGGTCAAAGAAGAAGAGGTGGAGGACGTGCAAATAGACAGAAAGAGAAGAGGAAAGGCAAAAGTGTAGGACTAAAAATAAGGACGCTGAATGTTCGAACAATGACAGGAAAAGGTAGAGAGCTGGTGGATATGATGGTGAGAAGAAAGGTGGATATATTGTGTGTACAGGAGACCAGGTGGAAGGGTAGCAAGGCTCATAGCATTGGATCAGGATTTAAGTTGTTTTATCATGGTGTGGATAGAAAGAGAAATGGGATATGAGTGATCCTGAAATAGCAGCATGTGAAGAATGTTCTGGAGGTGGCAAGAGTGTCAGACAGGGTGATGAGTCTGAAGTTAGAAATTGAAGGGCTGATGGTGAATGTTGTAAGTGGTAAGGCTCACAAGTAGGTTGTGAGTTAGAAAAGAAAGAGAGGTTCTGGCGTGAGTTAGATGAGGTAATAGTGAGTATTCCCAGAGGAGAGGGAGTAGTGATAGGCGCAGACTTTAATGGACATGCTGGTGAGGGGAACAGAGGTGATGAGGAAGTGTTGAGCAGGTATGGAGTTAGGGAAAGGACCAGTTAAGGACAGATGATAGTAGACTTTGCTAAGAGGATGGAGATGGCTGTGGTAAAACCCCTTTTCCAGAAGAGAGAGGATCATTTAGTGAATTATAAGAGCGGAGGAAGGAGCACACAGGTAGATTACATTTTATGTAGATGAAGCAATCTGAAAGAGATTAGAGACTGTAAAGTTGTGGTGGGAGAGAGTGTAGCCAGACAGCATAGAATGGTGGTGTGTAGAATGAAGAGATCAAAGAAGAAAACCAAGTAGTGGAAGCTGAAAAAGAATACTGTGAAGATGTTAGATAGGAGTTGAAACAGGCTCTGGGCAGTCAGCTGGTGTCTTTAGATGAATGGCAAACTACAGCAGAAGTGATCAGGGAGACAGGAAGAAAGGTGCTAGGTGTGTCATATGGAAGGTGGAAAGAAGATAAGGAGACTTGGTGGTGGAATGACGAAGTTCAGGATAGTATACAGAGGAAGAGGTTAGCCAAGAAGAAGTAGAGTGAAGAGGGAAGTGGCTAGGGCCAAGCAGAAAGCATATGATGAGTTGTACACTAGGTTAGACACTAGAGAAGGAGAGAAGGACAGGTTAGCAAGGCAAAGGGGTTGGGATGGAAAGGATGTGCAGCAGGTTAGGGTTATTAAGGATTGAGATAGAAGGGGGCTCACAAGTGTGAGTGTGCAGAGAAGATGGAAGGCGTACTTTGAAGTGTTGATGAATGAGGAGAATGAGCGGAAAAGGGTAGAAGAGGTAAACAATTTGAAGCAGGAAGTTCAAAAGATTAGTGCAAACGAAGTTAGGATGGCTTTGAAGAGGATGAAAAGAGAAAAGGCGGTTGGACCTGATGAAATCTAGGTGGAGGTGTGGAAATATCGAGGAGAGGCAGCAATGGAATTACTTACTAGATTGTTCAATGGGATTTTAGAGAGTGGAAAGATGCCTGAGGAATGGAGGAGGAGTATAATGGTGCTTATCTTTAAAAACAAGGGTGATGTGCAAAGTTGAAACAACTACAGAGGCATAAAGTTGACGAGTCATTGTTGGAAAATGCTTAAAAATTGTGCAGGAGACAGACCTAGTATGATAATGATTAATTAATAGCTAATTATAAAATATACATATTAGCAGAAGCACTAAAAAGAAGAAATAAGAATGAGCTAAATATGATGTAGGAGGAAGAATAGGCAAAAACAGGATGGTGTGCTATCAGAAGTTTTACCAAAATATAACTAATCATAGACGTGTGTGTGAAAAAAAAAGTAGTCTAGTTGTAAAATTAAGAAAACACAGACACAGTGGTACAGAGTGGAACAGGTTTATTGGAAAGCCCCATGCGCTAATTAAGTGAAATAACATCATTATCATCGGCCGGGTGGCAGATAGGAGGAGAGGGAGGAATCAGGCTGGATGATGAATCGTCAGAAAAAAACAACAGTGATGGCCTTGGGGAGATTGGTGGTAAAGGTGAGGTCCAACGAACTCGTTTGACCGGAATGGAGGGCCCAGCACTGTTAGTGAAATCCGGAGGGATCACACTGTCAGTTTGGGTTCCTACATCACAGGTTCGAGGAGAAAAAAACACACGCACAGGTGAAGTTTCCTTGAGTATGTGTAGATGGAAGAGACGATCCAGAAAAACACAGATTTCCTCAGTTAGACAGGCTAGCTGAGAACGCCACATTCGTCTGATGTATTCTCTACATTCAGTAGTTAAGCGGGCTAGAGATAAGAAAGGAAATTTAATTGGGTACCACTGGTCATGATTCTTTGAATATAATAAGCTCGTAGAAAATTAGATTAGAAAAGTAGCAGTTGTGTGTCAAAGTAACCTGAATCATTAAGAAGAATAAACTAAATAGGTGATCTTTTAACGTAAGCACTAAACATATATGCATATGTATTCTAAAAAATAGAACTTACGCATTGCTGTGTAGAAAATATCACAGAAAGTCCACAGAGTGAAATAAGGCCTCGATTTGTGTGAGTGAGCAGAGGGTTATAACAGGCTTATATAAGAGCTGTTGTTTTTCTTTTTCAAACAAAGGGTCAGTATTCGGTTTTAATGGGAAATTATTTTAAGGATAAGATATCATTCAATTGTAATTGTAAATAACTTTTAATAAGGAGACTGCACCTTTCAAGGCCATTGTAACCCGGTGATAAGGGAAAAATAATAACCAAGGATGTCAATAAGGGGAAAAACAATTTACAGTTACACTCAGCAAAAGTTTGAAAAACAATGGGAACTTGTTAAAAATGAGGGGGGGCTGAAATTCGACAGGTATAAAAGGGCTGGATTGACAGTAATTTTTTGCATCTGCCTTGGTATTGTACTCTGTTACAGAGGCCTTTAGAGAGACTAGAGGAATAAGAAAATATTTTTGGGAGGAGAGAACTTATAAAGATCGTTACAGTGTTGAGAGGTGGCAAACAGAAAAACAAATTGCAGATAAATTGTGGGCATTGACTAGATTTGATCAGAGTTTGTTTACATTAATAAATACATTTCCTGAGATTGATTGGTACGAAGCAATTAGAGGAATTTGGAAACCTAAACTTGTAGGGCCTATACTGCGTATCCTGCTAGAAGCTTCTCAACCTAGCCAAGCGACATTTAAATTGTTTGATTATATTAAAAATCCGTTTGAAGAAGACGATGAAGTAGAAGAGTTTTCGGAGATAGACCTGCCTTAAGAAATTATTGCTCGGTTTTGACAGCAACTGTAATTGAATCAAGAGAGGTTCACTGGGAAAGGGGCCCAGTAACATCTATATTAATAGACGGAATAAACTCACTAGAGAGAGTAGAGAATCTAGTACGACCTGCAAAAAACGTAAAGTGTATACACATGAAAAGTAACGTGGTCAGAGAGAAATAGTAACTTAGGACACAGAAGTGAAGCAAGCAGAGCAAGACAAGCGTGCCTCATGAGTAAAGAACTGGCAGAATTCACTCCAATGGATGTTATAATAATAAAACACAAAGATGCTGAAAAAGACATTCAAAAATACATAAAAAACGGCAGAAAGACTTTAGACACACCAGAGTGAAAATCTAAAAGTGATAAGCCAAGCAGCTAATTCAGACCGAAACAGAGCGAATAATTAAGCAGATGAAGAATGGTGGAGACAACAAAACCAAATACAGCAGACTATCAAGCCAACAAAACAGAGTACCCCAAATGAACAGCCAAAGAATACAGCTAGTAACGCCCCACGAGAAGAGATCTGGCAAGAGGATTTAATTAATGAGATACGAGAAAGACTGGATCCAGAGCAGAATGAAAGTCAAAGACCTGAACAGATGGAAGCCTGCAGAGATCAGAAAGAAAGTTTAAGAGAAGGAAGTGAGCAGGAAGAGTATGCAGTGGCCAGCGAGGGAAGATGGGTGGAAATACATGGAAAAGTTAAAATGACACCTGAAGATGGACTAGCTGAGAAAAAAGAAATGGAAAACATGTTAAAGGAGCACAGATTGCTGCTGAACAAAGGTCAGGAGATGTTAGTAGAAATGGGGAATAGAATATGCCATGTCACAGAGAACATGAGAGAATCGGAAACCACACAATATAAGATGCTTGAAGAAACTGCTGAAATGAGGAAACGACTTAAGAAGGTGGTAAGAACTAATCATGAAATACAACAAGAGGCCATCAATGTCAGTTTCATTGCTTGATGAAGTAAAGGAACTTTATGAGCAGAGTGTGTAAAGAGAAGAGAGTGTACAGAGAATTAAAAAACAAAGGAAAGGCCATAATGAAGAAAACACACATCCTCATGAAAGACGAATGATGCCTGGGGCCGGAAATGCAGAAAAGAGGGTTATAAAGATGAAACAGAGGACGAACCGTATACACAGTATCCTCTAATAATCATTACGCTCCCTGGACATTTATGGATTTAACAGGTTTGATAAACCGATTACCTAATGTGTGTGATGGTGCACAGAAATTGCAAAGCAAAACTAAAAGACATGGTGGATGACCCACATCAAGATTAGAGGCCTTTGGGGCCCTACAGAAATAACATATGGGATGCGCTGAGAGCGGCCTACCCAACAAACGCTGATCCAGAACGAGTTGAAAAACTTAAGCTGGAAGACAGTGAAGGCATCGCTCAATTCATCCTTAAATTACAAAGTGCATGGGGAGAAGAGATGGATGCCCGCTGGAATGAAACAACTGGAAGTGAAACATTATTCAGACTGATGCTGAAAAGGGCATTACCTACTGAAGTGCAAGATCAACTAGAAACAGTGGTAGGGCTAATCTCAATGCCCTGGTCTACATTTGAAGCCAACGTGATTCATTACACTGAACTACACCGAAAGAAGGAAAAAGAAGCAAGAAAGACAGCAGAAAACTTACTTATGCAGCTCCATAAAGCCCAGTTGAGAGAACTAACACGAAGTAAACAAGAACAAATTGTGAACCAAGTAGCACCTCAACCTCAAGTAATGTATCAGACATCACCTTACCAAGTTCCGATGGCATCTGAAGGGTACCAAATGGAACCCTATGCCCAACGTGGAGGAAGAGGAATGTTTATGGGAAGACCCCCACCTAGAAAAAACATGATGCGTGGAGCAAGGTGCTGGAACTGTAATGATCCATGACATTTGATGAGAAATTGTCCAGACATGCAGTAGGATGTACAAGGAAGCCCTAACATGGGCCATGAAGAGATGGAGACTCAAGCGCAGTACCAACAAAGAGCAGGAAACTGGACTGGTCAATGGATGGGACCACAGCAGCGGGAACAAATGCCAGTGCCACCTGGGGGAGGCCTGATGAGACCTAACCCAACACACATGTGAAGATGCCCAGAGGAGCCCGTGGGGGAGCTAATGCAGTACACCACCTTGCTGCATCCTGCCCAAGAACCAACAATCCTGGCAGAAATTGGGAGTGAGTTGACAACATCATTTCTGATTGATACAGGTTCAACATTCACTAGTATAGGTAAAGAAGGCTCTAAGCTCCCCCTCTTCCATAAATCAATTAAAGCAGTGGGCTTCTCAGGACAAATGCAGACATTACGATTTACAGAGCCTCAGGATATAACAGTAGGACTAACAGTACAATCACCCTTACTTTATTCACCAGATGCACCAGCAAATCTTCTAGGAAAAGATGTACTTTGTAAGCTAGGAGGTCCCACAGGAGTGTGGGTCACACTTCCAGAACCTCTTCATCAATGTGTGGTCATGGAAAAAGAAAATGAACATTGTACATGTGACAAAGCATACTGGTTGAAGCTGAAAAAACAAAACATCAACACAACTGTGTAAAATGTACACAGATTGGAAACCATGGATAACATATATGTGACCAGACTGCAAAGAAGCAGGAGATCCCTGGCATTGCACACTGATGGATGATAAAGGAGGACAGAATAAAGAATATGACTGTCTCTGGACTGAACAGACAGAGGGCCAAACATACAGTATAAAGATAACTGACATTGTAATTGGGCAACAAGGAGTGGCAGCAAGAACAGAACTGCCACCAGAAATGAAAGACTGGTATCAAGTATAAAGTGGAGCTCCGCATGTCACCCTGATGATCGGGCAAGGTTTTGAATCTAAAGATTTAGGGCAGATGGTTAGGGATGCAGGACAGGTGAGAGAGTGGACACCAACAAATAACCCATGTATACATCTATCCCCAGACAAAAAGGACCTTAGAATATCAAAGGTTTCTGCCGAACACATGACAGCCACACAAGTAATGATTAGCAGAAAAATGACAATCCAGGTAGAGGCAAAAGCAAAAACACAAATGTCCCAACAGACAGAAGAACAAGAAATAAGAGAAAGAAGCTTTAGCCAAGGTTCCAGAAGAATTATGGACAAAACACCAAACAGCAGTAGGTGTTACAGATGTAGGGCTAGTAAAATCAGCAGGGCTAGTGAAAATACAGACAAAACCAAATGTGAAATTGCCTTATCGAAGACAATATCCACTATCGCAGCAAGCACTGAGTGGCATCAGGCCTACAATAGAAGGTTTAGTAGAGGCAGGTGTTCTGATTCCTACTAAAAGTCCTTGCAACACTCCAATCTTTCCACTAAGAAAACCAAACTGATGCATGATTTAAGACCAGTAAACCAAGTGGTAGTGGCTGAAACTCAGGTGGCAAATATTTCTGAATATATTCCAAAATGGTACACCGTCATAGATTTGTGCTCAGCATTTTTTAGTATTCCATTGCACCCTGAGTCACAGTCTCTGTTTGCATTCACTTATGAAGGAAAACAGTTCACCTACACCAGATTACCACAAGGCTATTGTGAAAGCCCGTCAATTTTTAATCAGGTACTAGCTCGAGATTTGGCTAATCTGCATATCTCAAATTGTCTTCAATATGTGGACGATCTTCTAATATGCAGTCAGACAAAAGAACAGTGTTTACAAGATTTCTGTTTCTGTTTTGTAACTGTTTTAAAAACATTGGCACTAAATGGACATAAAGTGAGTAAAGATAAACTTCAATTTTGTAACCAGAAAGTTGAATATTTGGGACGTGTTCTTGAAGGAACAATGCGGAAAATATCACCAACACATATTGAAGCAATTCGAAATGCTCTGAAACCCCAAACTGTAAAACAGATATTGTCATTCCTTGGCATGGCAGGTTTTAGCAGACCGTGGATATGTGATTTTGCATTAAAAGTACAACCACTAAGAGACATGATAAAAGCGGCAGACCAGACTAAACCGAGTGCCCCTCTAACATGGACAACAGAGGGAGAGGCATCGTTTGAATTAATTAAAGGTGAATTAGCTACAGCTCCAGCGCTATCTAGCCTAGATTACACTAAACCGTTTCAGCTCTACGTATCAGAAAGAAGAGGGTTTGCATCAGCGATTTTGGTACAACAAAAACAAGGAATGGGGAAACAACCCATTGCCTATTTCAGTACAGCACTGGATAATGTGGAGAAGGGCATGCCACCATGTTACCGTGCTGTAGCGGCTGCAGCATTCGCATATGAAAAAGTGTCAACAATTACCATGGGTCACCCAGTAACCCTATATACATCACATGCATTGCATGCTCTGTTGACTAGTAAAAATTTTGTAATAACAAATGCTAGATGAACTGGCTATGATGTAATGTAATCAGCACCAGAATTAACTATTGAAAAATGTAGTACAATCAATCCTGCTGATAGAATGGTGTTACCAGATGATGGAACCTCACACATGTGCAGTGAAGAGTCAGAAAAATATTTGAGAGCACGAGCGGACTTAAAAACAGAACCACTGGAAAATGCTAAATAGATTTTTTTTGTGGATGGCTCATGTTAAGTCAGGGTGTTAAAGCTGGATACGCAGTTATGCAATACGTTAAAGAAACAGATTTATTTACCGTTGTAGTAAGTGAAGCAGTACCACAGCCATGTTCCGCACAATTGGCAGAAATAAAAGCCCTAACAGCAGCATGTAAGTTAGGAGCAGGACACGAATGTACAATTTACACAGACTCAATGTATGCATATGGAGTTTGTCATGCATTTGGAGCAATTTGGGCACAAAGAGGTTTTTTTACGAGCAGATGGATCAACAGTAACTCACGGGCTAGCAATAGGAGAATTACTACACGCTTTGATGCTACCTAAATTATTAGCTATTGTTAAGTGCATGGCACATAAAAAGGACAATTCTATCGTTACTAGGGGTAACACTGCAGCGGATGAAATGGCTAAAAAAGCAGCATTAGGGAGCGCTCATGTAATGGCACTAATGCAGGAAGAAGAGCAATCTCCAGTACAAATGAACGTAACAATAGATGATCAGGCAATACCAAGAGACAGCAAGTTTGGAAGAACAACAGTTATGGAAAAAGCGAGGGGCTGTATTAGACCCTAACACGAGAGTCTGGAGAAGTTGTGATGGAATTTGTATAGCTCCGACTGCTCTTCTTCCACTGTTAATAAAAGATGCAAATGGGGTCGATCACTGTAATAAAAGGGAGGTTGCAACTAAAATCAGAAAAGAATGGTGGTCACCATATTTGGCAGCGATGATAGACAAAGCACTTAGGATTTGTGAAATTTGTGCAACACGAAATGTACGTAAGCATTTTACAGCTCCAATAAGTCACATTCCGCAACCACAAGGGGCATTTAGACATCTGGTGATGGATTTTCTTGACATGGTGGGCAGAAAAGAGGGAAAAAGATATATTTTGGTGATAGTGGATCGATTTAGCAGATGGATGGAAGCAATTGCTACAGCAAAAAATAATTCGACAACAGTGGCTAAATTTCTGTGCAGGGAAGTGATCCCAAGATTTGGAATCCCAGATAAATTAAGTTCAGACAATAGTGCTCATTTTGTGAATGATGTAGTTAAGGCAACTGCAAAGGCACTGTGTGTGAAAAGACGTATGGGTTGTGTCTATCATCCCCAGTCACAGGGAATGGTAGAAAGAGCTAATGAAGTGCTAAAAGAGAAAATTGCAAAACTTTTTGCAGACACAGATTTGAATTGGGTTCAAGCATTGCCGTAGGCTTTAATGAAGATGCACACACAAACTAACCGCAACACACATCTAACCCCACATGAAATGTTAACAGGTCGTCCAATGTCTGTTCCAGTGGTTAGGGACCTTATGAGGGTCCTCCATTGGAACAGTTGGAGGAAGAAATGACTAGTTACATGCAACAACTGACCAAAATACATAGAACTTTGTGTTTGCAGATGAAAGAAGCAGTACATGGTGAACAGGTGAATGTGGAAGCACCATTGGTGGAAGCAGGAGACTACATTTATATAAGGAATAATGCAGAGCGGGAACCAAGTTGGTATAATTGGCTGGGCACCTGGACTTAGGCGTAACTATTCTTCTCATACTGATTGCAAGCCTTTGCTGTTGTGGAATTCCATTAATCTGTGCTATAATTGCTAAAACTACCCAGGCAATGTTTGGTCAATATATTCTTATGCATGTACAAGATATTGATACAATGCTAGTTACAGACCTCCTGGATAGGAGTGTGGTGAATCTGAATGAGGACCTGTTACAATCTAGGGTGATTTAAGATCTAATCTACATAATGACTGTAAATATAAAATAATATGTATGTTGACACTTAATCAAATGAGTATATTAAGATATGATTTTATGAGTGTATGGTATCGTTTGTTGTTGTGTGCTGTATGTCCCTAAGTGTTCTGTGCAGATAATGACGTCCCAGAGACAACACCGCCCACAGCGCATTCTGAGTTGTGGGCGTCGTAATGGAGCATTTACATTTACAGCATTTGGCAGACGCCCTTATGCAGAGCGACTTACAATATTCCTTGTTATACAACTGAGCAATTGGGGGTTAAGGGCCTTGCTCAGGGGTCCAACAGTGGTGGCTTGCCGGAGCTGGCAAATCGAACCCACAACCTTCGGGTTGGTAATCCAACACCTTAACCATGAGCCACCACTTCCCCACATTAATTATAATTTTATTATGAATTATAATACATAATTGATTGAATTATAATTTTATTGGTTTTGGGTTAAATTACACTGGATTTTATTTGATTGATGTTTGTATTACACTGGGTTTTTCAGTAGATGTTAGATGTTAATGGTTTTGTTTTAGTTGATTCGTAGCTTGATAACCTTAATCTAGGGTCTTAGACCCTTACACTGTATAGAGTGATGAGGGGATTTAGGATTAGTTTCTGTGATGAGGGGATTTAGAATTAGTTTCTGTTTGATCTTTATTTTGGGGGGAATGGCAGGGTGTTAAAATACTGGTTATTGGTTAAATGTTGATTATATGGAGCTCTAGAGCTCCAGACGGGGGAATTATGTTGAAAAGTGCTTAAAAATTGTGCAGGAGATAGACCTAGTATGATAATGATTAATAGCTAATTATAAAATATACATATTAGGAGTAGCACTAAAAAGAAGAAATAAGAATGAGCTAAATATGATGTAGGAGAAAGAAAAAGAAAAAACAGTATGGTGTGCTATCAGAAGTTTTACCAAAATATAACTAATTATAGACGTGTGTGTGTGCAAAAATAAAGTAGTCCAGTTGTAAAATCAACAAAACACAGACACAGTGGTACAGAGTGGAACAGGTTTATTGGAAAGCCCCATACGCTAATTAAGTGAAATAACATCATTATCGTCGGCCGGATGGCAGATAGGAGGAGAGGGAGGAATCAGGCTGGATGATGAATCGTTAGAGAAAAACAACGGTGATGGCCTTGGGAAGATTGGTGGTGGAGGCAAGGTCCAACAAACTCATTTGACCGGAATGGAGGGCCCAGCACTGTTAGTGAAATCCGGAGGGATCACACTGTCAGTTTGGGTTCCTACATCACAGGTTCGAGGAGAAAAAACCACATGCACAGGTGAAGTTTCGTTGAGTGTGTGTAGATGGAAGAGACCATCCAGAAAAACACAGATTTCCCCAGTTAGACAGGCTAGCTGAGAACACCACATTCGTCTGATGTATTCTCTACATTCAGTAGTTAAGCGGGCTGGAGATAAGAAAGGAAATTTAACCACTGGTCATGATTCTTTGAATATAATAAGCTCGTAGAAAATTAGATTAGAAAAGTAGCAGCTGTGTGTCAAAGTAATCTGAATCATTAAGAAAAATAAAGTAAATAGGTGATCTTTTAACGTAAGCACTAAAAATATACATATGTAACACTCACAAAAAAGAAGAGTAAGAAAAAATAGAACTTACGCATTGCTGTGTAAAAAAATATAACAGAAAGGCCACAGAGTGAAATAAGGCCTCGATTTGTGTGAGTGAGTAGAAGGTGAACAGGCTTATATAAGAGCTGTTGTTTTTCTTTTTTAAAGAAAGGATCAGTATTTGGTTTTAATGAGAAATTATTTTAAGAATAAGATATCATTCAGTTGTAGCTGTAAATGATTTTTAATAAGGAGACTGCACCTTTCAAGGCCATTGTAACCCGGGGATAAGGGAAAAATAATAACCAAGGATGTCGATAAGGAAGAAATAATTTACAGTTACACTCAGCAAAAAGTTGAAAAAAAAAAGGGAATTTGTTAAAAATGAGGGGGAGACTGAAATTTGACAGGTATAAAAGGGCTGGATTGATAGTAAATTTTTGCATCTGCCTTGGTATTGTACTCTGTTACAGAGGCCTTTACTTTGCTTGTGCCATTTATTTAGAATGTGTGAAAGAGGTAAATAAGCGACTACAGGCATGTTGGAATGGGTGGAGAAATGAGTCAGGAGTGTATCAGGTAGAATCAAGGGAAAGGTGTACAAGAGAGTGGTGAAACCAGCTATGATGTATGGTTTAGAGACAGTGGCGCTGAGTAAGAGACAGGTGGAAGAGCTGGAAGTAGCAGAGCTGAAGATGTTGAGGTTTTCTTTGGGAGTGACGAGGCTGGACAGGATTAGGAACAAGTGCATCAGGGGGACGGCTCATGGTAGAGGTTTTGGGGAAAAAGGGAAGGCAGGTTAAGGTGGTTTGGACATGTACAAAGAAGGGATAGCGAATATAATGGTAGCAGGATGTCAGAAATGAAGCTACCAGGCACAAGGCAAAGGGGAAGACTAAAGATGAGGTATATGGACGCGATAAACAAGGACATGATGTTAGTGGGTGTGAGTAAAGAGGATGCAGAGAATAAGGTTTAGATGGAGACAGATGATTCGCTGTGGCGACCCCTAGAAGGGAACTGCCAAAAGAAGAAGAAGAATACTATCCTGAACTTCCTCATTTCACCACCATTCTTTCATCTCCAGAACATTCTTCACAAACTCCTCTTTCAGGATCACTCCTACCACATTTCTCTTGCTATCCACACCATGACAAAACAACTTGAATCCTGATCTAATACTACAAGCATTGCTACCCTTCCACCTGGTCTCTTGTACACACAATATATCTATCTTACATCATAACAACCAGCTCTCTACCTTTCCCTGTAATTGTCCCAACATTCAGTGTCTCTTTTCTCAGTCCTTTACTCTTGCCTTTTCTCTTCTTTCTCTGTCTATTCCCGCATCCTCCTGCTCTCCTGCTTTGACCAACAATTTCCACTGGCACCCTGTAGATCAACGGCGACGGTTTCGGTCATTGATAACCCAGGCCTCGACCGTTCCGGTATGAAATTCCGACAGATGATTCGCATATTAAGATTTGGCAAAGTTTTACGTCGGATGCCCTTCCTTACACAACCCTCTCTATTTATCCATGCTTGAGACTGGCAACGAAGTTGACCCCGTCTCTAGATTAAATATCCGGAAAGAGATGAAAGAGAAAAAAGCCGCTTCGGAACTAATGCGTAAGGCTGATCTGAGCCAAAATAATTTCAAGAAGTGGATGAAGTCTGCAACTTTACCTATGTGTGCCAGTTTTGTGGTCGCTTAGAAAATAGGTAGGGGCTGTCATTTACAGGTGGAGAATATATAAAAGAATTATTCATTAAGATTTTAGAAACAATTTTAGGACTTCAAAAATAACATTGAATACTGTCAAAGAAAAAACCATAGAAATGGAGGAAAACATCAACTTTAAGTTTAATTTCAAGGAGCTTTATTGTCATTTTAACTATAGATTCAGTACACAGTAAAATAAAACAATGTTCTCCAGGACCATGTTGCTAAACAAAGCACAGAATTACACAACAACAAAGAGCTACTGAACAGAACAACACAGATCTAAAGGCTAAGAATAAATTGTTTAAGAACATAAAATGAATGTGTGCAACCTGGTGCAAACAGTGCAAGACAGACAGTGAAAAAAACAGACAATACAGAACAAAACATAACGCTGTACGGTACATCTAATTAAATTGCACCGACTAGATTAAAAAAATGCGTGGGTTAGAGAGGTATGTGCAAGTAAACAAACAAGATTTTTGTACAATCAGCATTTAAAGTGACTGTGCTTAACAAAAATGTATTTTTGTGTTTCCATGTTGCTGTAAACATCTATTTGTATTGAGTGTGTGTGTGCATGTAAGTTGAGGTAAGTCAGTTCTGTGTGTTAAGCAGAACTGATGGCTTAAGAAAAGAAGCTGTAACACATTCGGGTTGTAAGGGCCTGAATGCTACGGTACATTTTTCCAGGTGGGAGGATTGTGAAAAGTGTGTGTAAGGGTTGTCTCGAGTCCTCCACAATGCTCTTAGCTTTGCGGATGCAGAGTGTGGTGTAATTGTGTCATCTGCAAACTTGCTGATGTGATTTGAGCTGTGCATTGCTTCATAGTCATGAGTCAGCATTGTGAACAGCAGTGAACTAAGCAGACAGCCCTGCGCTCCAGCCCAGCTCCAGTGCGCAGTGTGGTTTTGCTGAAGATGCTGCTACCAATCCGTACTGACTGAGGTCTTCAAGTCCAGGATCCAGTTGCAGATGGAGGTGTTTAGGCCCAGCAGGCTCAGCTTCTCGATCAGGTGCTGAGGGATGATTATGTTAAATGCTGAACTAAAGTCTATGAACAGCATTCTTATTTATGTGTTTTTATTGTCCAGGAGTATGAGGGCCGAATGGAGGGTTGTGGCAATGGCATCGACTATGAAACGGTTCGGACAGAACAGTAATTGGTCCGGTGTGTGAGGCAGCAGGGTCTTAATCTGCCTCATATGAGCCTTTTGAAGCACTTCATTACGATGGGTGTGAGTGCGACAGGACGGTATAGGTAGTCATTGAGGCTGGAGGCTGTCGACGCTGCCACGTGGTTCTACACCTCAAACCTGGCATAGAAGTTGTTCAGTTGTGCCATTCTACTTATGATATATAAATATATGGTGTTTTATTGGAGGTGTTCTTGGTTCCAGTTGACCTAATTATTGCAGCCTAACAATCCTTTCATAGATTTCAATAATGTAAATGTGTGTATTATGTGTAGGCCAGGTTAAAGACGCATCTTTAATTTAGTTTCTGCCTCCCGAATAGTGCAGGGTAAATTATTTTAAAGTTTGGGCCTAGATAAGAAAAGGATCTGCCACCCGCAGTTATTCTAGGTATTATCATATTACCAGAGTCTTGAGAGTGCAGCGGACGTGGAGGACTATAACAAGATAAGAGCTCACTCAGGTACTGAGGTGCTAAACTATACAGGGCTTTATAGGTTATTAACAGGATTTTAAAATCTCCTTGATATTTAATAGGGAGCGAATGAAGTGTTGACAGAACCGGGCTAATATGCTCATATTTTTTGGTTGTAGTAAGAACTCTAGATGCTGTGTTTTGGATCAGATGGAGTTTGTTTATTTGGGAACTAAAAATCTCTGAATTTGACCTCAAAAGCATAGGTCGTAATTTAGATATATTTTTAAGATATAAAAAATGCATTTTGAACAATACAAATTTTTTTTTTTACAAATACAAGAAATGTGGCTCTCAAAGGAAAGACTGCTGTCAAAAAGCACACCTAAGTTCTCTAACTAATGATAAAGGGTTGACAGAGCAGCCATCAAGTGTTTGACAGTGATCTAGATTATTACAGGCAAAGGCTTTATGAGGCTTTAAGAGGATATTTTACACCTCTGTTTTTTCAGGATTTAGCAATAAGAAATTATTTGTTTTTTATATCAACTATGCATACATTTAGTTTTTCAAATTGGTAAGTTGTGCCAGGTTGTAAAAAAATATAAAGCTGAATGTTATCAGCATAGCAGTAAAAGCTAAAATCATGTTACATAATAGTATCTCCCAGGGGTAGCATGTAAAGTGTAAAAAGTACTGGCCTAGAACTGAGCCTTGGGGTACTCCATACTTTACTTTTGAGCAATATGATATTCACTTATTCACTGCTACAAGTTTTTGGTGGTCAGATAATTTATTATGATTTAAACAATGCTAACACACTTCTGCTGATGCAAACAAAGTTTTTTAATCTATTCTAAAGAATGTTGTGGTCGACAGTGTCAAACGCAGCACTGAGGTCCAATAGCACTAATAGGTAGAGACAACCATTATCAGATGATAGCAGCAGATCATTTGTAACTCTAGTTAGAGCAGTCTCAATACTATGATTGGATCTAAATCCTGACTGGATATCCTCACAGATATAATTTATATAAAAGAAAAAATTAAATTGTGATGATAGCGGCTTAATAACAGCAAGTTTAAATGTTTTGGGGACATTTCTTAATGTCACTGTTAAATTAATTATATTCAGAAGCAGATTTTACCTCTTAAAGGAGAAATTACCTCTTTAAGGAGCTTAGACAGAATATTGTATGCTAGGTTTAAATGATTTAATGACTTTATTATATCCTTATATATTAACTTATCCTTATCCTTTCCTATAGTAACAAATAAGTGGAATTATTCCTCAGGGATTGATAGCCCACTATCAGATGCGATACTGTGGCTGTTTGCTGCATGGTTAAAATTTTATCTTTAATAGTATTGATCTTGGAATTAAAGTAGTTCATAAATCTATTACTGCTGTGCTGTATGGAAATGTCAACACATTTTAATGCTTTATTTTTAATTAATTTAGCCTCTGTATTAAATAAATACCTGGGGTTGTGTTTGTTCTCTTCTAGAAGAGACTAAAAGTAATCAGATCTAGCAGTTTTTAATGCATTTCTCTACATTAGGCTACTTTTCCACCATGAAATACGAAATACCTTTAATTTAGTTTTCCTCCAGCTGTGATCCATTTTTCAGGCTGCTCTCTTTAGGGCAAGTGTGTGCTCGATATACCACAGTTCCAAACTGTTTTCCTTAATCTTTCTTAAGCGTAAAAAAGAGAAATTGTATTTAAAGTACTAGAAAAGACAGTCTTCATATTTTATATTACATTATCAAGTTTTTCCAAGCTATTGGATATGCTGGAGAAATACTTACAAAAAGAAAGATTACTTACAAAACAGTCTTTTATGGTAGAAGTGATGGTTTAAACATGGAAACTTGTTAATGATCCTTGCGTTTTAACCTTGTTACAACTTTTACTTTCTCTAGATAGTCAAGTTTAATCAATTTCTTGGCGGTCCGCCAAGGCCCGTGGGGAGCCCCTGAGGGGCTGATTGGTACAAAGAGCAGAGACTTAATCAAAGCAAGCTTATGACACGACTTACTGGGAAATCCTCATTCATAGGAAGTAATTGTAATCCCCAGTTCCCTTCATGAATAGGAGTTAAGCGGGTTAGACACATCTTGATCCGACCATTGAGGCCTCCACCTCCACTGCGTCTTGGCACCTGCACATTCCACCATTGCAAATTGCACCAAAATGTCTGTTGTTTTTTATTAGAAGTTAGATTTAATAAAATGTGGTGGGCCCTTGCCCTTTGTCTAGCTTATGTACTTTCAGTTTATGTGCTTTTAGTTTTCATCTTATACTTCTTCTCTGCTGGTTAGGTAGGATTGCAACTTTGTGTACTGCTTCATTAAATTAGTTGGACTGAGTTTATAGTTGGAACTTAGTTGGATACTTTGGATACTGTGTGGCCTGTCTGTTTGTGTACTGCTTCATTATATTAGTTGGACTGAGTGTTATAATTTGTGGGCTGTCCTGCTAATTTGTGCATTTAGGTTTGTGCATTTAGGTTTAGAGGTTTGACACTCTAAACTCTTTTAACACATGTTTTACTTGTAATACTCTTTATTTATTAACAGTACTGTAAATAATAGCACTTATCTAAAATATGCCATGCACAGCACGCCCATTTCTGTTGTCACATCGTACAGGCCCAGGCGTAGTCACCCACGAAACAGAGGCTGCTCTTCAAGAAACCTCATCTACCCCCCTCTGTTGTTTCAATCTCAAACAGTGGTGGTAGGTGGGCTCTGGAACTGCCAGTCTGCTGTGAAGAAATCAGACTTTATCTCAGCTTTACCTTCTCTTTACTCTCTGGACTTCCTGGCGTTCAATAAGACCTGGATATCCCCACACAATTCCACTACTCCAGCTGCTCTATACTCTGCCTATGCATTCTCTCATACACCTAGAGAAATGGGCAGGGGTGGTGGCACTGGTATTTTGTTGTCCCGGAGATGGTGTTTCTCCCCTCTCCCTGTGTCTCATTTAACTATCTCTTCCTTTGAGTTTCATGCAGTTTCAGTCTTTTCTCCAATCAACATTATGATCATCGTCATCTACCGCCCTCCTGGTTCTCTGGGAAACTTCCTAGATGAGATGGATACACTTCCTAGTGCCTTCCCTACTGATGGTATCCCCTTGACTTCAACCTTCCGTCAGACAAGCTCCACTCCTCCTGCATTCTGCCTTTGATGAATTCCTTCTCCTTTACCTTCAACAGCTCTCCTCCCACACACAAGGGAGGAAATGACCTGGATTTGGTTTTTACACGTCCTTCCACACTCACTGACATGTCTTCTACCCCTTTTCACACCTCTGATCATCACTTGGTATCGTTCAATCTTTCTATTCCTAGTCTTTCTAAAACTAACTACCAGACCCTCTCTTTAACCTGTTTCAATTTCCACTCTATCTCTCCTTTGTCAGTAGCTTCTACCACCCTTTCCTACCTTCCTGACCATTACTCTTTTTCCTCTCTACCCTTAGACCTTTACCACCTCTTCAGGTGGTAAGGATCAGAAGAGGTTCAAGTCATCCTGTCCTGCAATCCTACCACCTGTCCACTGGACTCAATCCCTTTGGCAATGCTCCAGACCATCTCTCCTGATATTTTGCCTTTTATCTCTACAATCATCAATGGCTCCTTATTTTCTGGTCAGGTACCAACATCTTTTAAGAGAGCATGGGTTACTCCTATCCTGAAGAAACCTGCGATGGACACCTCAGACATCACCAACTACAGGCCGGTATCACTTCTGTCTTTTCTTTCTAAATTACTTGAACGCACTGTCTTTAATCAACTGTCTCTCTTTCTCACACAGAACAACTTTCAAGACTCCAATCAGTCTGGCTTTAAAGCTGCTCACTCTACAGAGACTGCCCTCTTGGCTGTCACTGAGAAGCTGCATGCCACCAGATCATCCAAACTGTCATCTGTCCTCATCCTCCTCGACCTTTCAGCTGCATTCGACACGGTTAACCACAAGATCCTGCTGTCCACTCTCAGTAGTCTCAGTATTTGTGGAACAGCATGGCAGTGGTTTGCTTCCTACTTGGAAGGTTGGTCATATCAGGTAACATGGACAACAGGTACAACATCTGCCCCACGTAGACTTTCCACTGGTGTCCCACAAGGCTCAGTACTTGGGCCTCTTCTTTTCTCCCTGTATACTCACTCACTTGGCAAAGTTATTTTCTCACATGGGTTCACATACCATTGTTACGCTGATGACACTCAACTTGTCTTTTCTTTTCCTCCATCAGACACCATGGCTTCCGCAAGGATTTTAAATTGCCTGGCAGACATATCATCATGGATGGCTGCTCACCAGCTGAAACTCAACCCTAGCAAAACTGAACTACTTTTTATCCCAGCTGACTCATCCCTATTCCAAGATCTTGCAATCAGTTATCCTTTTCCTTGCATGTTGCCAACATAACACGTTCCTGCAGGTTTATCCTGCATAACGTCTGGAGGATTCGACCATTCTTAACCACCCAGGCCACCCAGTAATATCTAAACTAGACTACTGCAACTTGCTTCTGGCAGGCCTACCTCTGAGCGCAATTCGTCCTCTGCAGATGATTCAGAATGCAGCTGCATGTGTTGTTTTTACACACCACTCCACTGCTGCGCTCCCTCTATTGGCTCCCAGTAGCTGCACGCATCAGATTCAAAACACTGATGCTTGCTTACAAAGCCAGAAATGGAGCTGCACCCTCCTACCTACAAACACTTATCAGTCCTCGCATAGCACCATGCTCTCTCAGATCCTCGTTACATTTACAGTACATTTACAGTACTGCTCGGCTTGTTCCACCATCCCCTAGGACACTAGGTAGGTCTGCCTCAAGACTTTTCTCTGTTGATGGTGGATGGTGGAATGAACTTCCCATCAATGTCAGAACAGCAAAGTCACTGGCTGTCTTTAAGAGGCGTTTGAAAACATCATCTTTTTCTTAAATACCTTGCTCTTGACAATTAAGAAAAAAAAAAAAACCTTACTCTTTTCAACAGTTTTTGTTGTTGTTACACCAATTTGTGAACTATTGTATCAGTATTGAGCTGTTTAATGATATGACTCAAAGCACTTCTTGTACGTCGCTCTGGACAAGAGCGTCTGCTAAATGCTGTAAATGTACTATATAGGGTTCCATGCATAGACAAACAAACCAGCACCTAAGATAAGTGACTGTGCCAAAAAGTAGCACTGCTTACTGTACGGTCTACATTTCATGGTTTTTGTGTGTTTGTGAGCATGTGGGTGTCTGTCACATAATCTCTTCTATTACAGCCCTCGTCTCTGCCTGTAGCTGATGCACAACCAACATGACAGTTGCGTTTTTTCTGACTACCTACTAAATTAGTGAGCTCGTTATTGGCTCACTGGTTTTTAAAACAATGCAATGCTTATAAGATTTTTAATAATTTATTAAAAATATTGCCTGTGTACCCTTCTGTACTACACCAAAAGAATTTATAGAATGATGGTACTTTTAGTCTTAAAATTAAATTGTTTGTTAATAATCTTCCCTAGTATTTAAATAAACACTCAAGTTAAAAAATTAGGACACCTTTTTTTAAGAAATGTACCGATGGCTAATCTTGGATTTACTGGTATGTTTTGGTTTTGGTCTGGACCCTGTCATTGTTATGTTGCAGGGTACAGTTCTGCTTTAGATTTACCTTTTTTTACAGATAGTCTCAAGTGTTTCAGTTGGAAAACATGGACAGATAGTCTATGTTTTACAGTTGGTATAAGGTTCTTTTCCTGGAATGCTGTATTTGGTTTATGTCAAACACGCCCTCTGCTGCGTGTTTGACATAAATGTTCGACTCGTCTGTTCAAAGAACATTATTCAAGAATTCTTTGTCTATGTTCTTTTTGGCAAACTTTAGTCTAGCCTTCGTGTTTTTCTTAGAGTTCAAAGGTTTCTCCTTACACACCTCCCACGAAAGTTAAACTTGTGTAGTATCTTTCTGATTTTAAACTCACGCACTTTCACATGAAGAGCTCTGGTCTACTCTCAGGAAACTTGCTTGGACAACAAGACGGGGGCGTGTTGTCAGTTGATTTAAATGTCCTCCACTTGTAGACTATTTTACAGATATTGGAATGGCAAATTTCAAAACCTTTTGAGATCTGCTTAAATCCCTTTCCAGACTTATAAGATGATACAATCTTTTTTTAAAGGCCTCTTACAGCTCTTTTGATCTTACCATGGTATTCACTATCATTTAGCAGTCAAGAGCACACCAAACTAAATGTCTGAGATTTAAATTGGGCAAGCTTCCTTCAATAAGCTGAGTAACAATGTTCTAATCATGTGTAACACCTGTGTGTGATTTTAGGCATTTTAAGTGGGAATAAATGTTTTTGGATGTCCTAATTTATTCCTTACTAGAAATTGTTCTTCTTTAAAGAAGATTTTACAAAAAGTTCTTTGATTTTAATTGTTTAGTTATATTATTTAAACCTCTCAGTTTTGCTTTAAGTTGATATTAAATATCCAATTATGTTAAAAAACACTCAGGCTTTATAAGGTGTCCTAATTTTTAAACATAACTGAATACATATAATTAAAAACAGTTACACATCTGTATCCTAGAACCACACCCTATTTTTTTTTCTCAAGAAGCTTTTCCTTGCCTAAAGGTTCTGTAAAATACCCTGTACTTAATAAGGGATAAACTGTACTAGTATATAGAAATAAAAAGAGTGGTAAAAAGGCAGGCTTGTAAAAATAACAGTGAACAATATTGTGGCACAAAGGAGAGGCTATAAGTTTTAATTTAAACATTTAAAAAAAAAAAAAAAAGCTTTTTCAGACAGGTACAGGGTTAGGTTAATATTTTGTATTTTTGTATTCCAGAATTTGAAATAAAAAATATGTAAATGTATAAAAAACATCACCTACCATATCTCTCAACAAAAATTTCCCAAACATACATTGTGCCTGCAAATTTTTGTGCCTGCATGCAAGTAAAAAACTGCTGTGTCTTAAACTAAGCTGAATCTCTCCAAGACCCCTGTTGCGCAGTGATCAAAACTTGGTGAGACAGTTTTAACAGGTAGCGAGGATTAAATCTGACCTCCTGGTTCGTGATCTACCTTAACACTTAAATGTCATGCCTAAGGGCCACCTACTGAGAAAAACATCTCATCTGTAATTATTGCTTATTTGTTACTTACTAATGACCTTCCATAATGATGGGTTCAATGTGAATGTTTAATTGCATAGTGCCTCCCAAAACCATGTTCACACACACAAAAAAAAATGTAATTTGTAAAGCCAACACCACAATCCGAACAGTATTCTTATGAGAATTTGTCTATTATCCGTTAAGAAAGACTATATTTGTTGATAGAATCTGTCTTTTGTGGTGGGAGCAGAAGTGAGCATAAGAGATAGAAACAGGGATGTGTGGTAATGGATTGCATCATGAAAAGCAATTACTAATAAGAAAAAAAATGAATGTTAAGTTTTATTCACTGACCTCTACTGTAAATGTAACGTCTGACTCTAAAAAAACAAATCACTGTTTTTGCAGATTTTTTGTGACAAGATGTGATGCAGCACTGAATTGAGTGTGTATAATTGGTGTGCATTTTTTCTATATAACCAATATAATAATTGTAAAACTTTTTATTAATTGTCTAGATAATGCATTTCACATACTGTATAACATATTTAGTGTTGGTAATCTGACATAAAGCTGCACCAAAAAAGCTAGAGGTGAGGCAGTCACTACCTGTGCATAATGTGGGGGGGTTTATATGCAGGACTGTTGTCCTTCTTCCCCACAAATAGTACAAGCACTTATACAAAAGCTAAAATGACAAATCATTGTAAGTAGGGTTTTGCACAGCTAATGCAAAATGCAGTGAAATAAAGCAACATTAATACACAGAAAGCAGAATTACATTAAACACCACATAAGTAAATACAATACAATATTACTATGTACTGTTTTCTGTATACTGTAAAAGATTAGAGGCATTGCAACCACTTGTAATCCAGATTTACCAGATTTACTTTTGTTTGTACATAATTTTTGTCATTTATGTTGTCTCTCTTCTGTGCAGTTCCAAAGAAGTTTGGACGTTAGGGAAGTCTAGTATCTGTACCTTTTTACGTCAAAAAAAAATTCAGTCTAAATACAGTGTCTGTAATGCTCATGTAAATGTGTTAACGTTATACAGCTAATTCTTTCTATACTATTACTTATTTTCGTACTGCTAATTTGTAAAGTTGGGGATAGTGTAACTGCCTAATGCCAACCTAGAACAGCAAATTAGATTAAAGAAAAGAACCTGAAATCTAACAGAGAAGGGTTAAAAAAATGGAAGCCTAAAGGCTTAACAAACTAGATCAAGGGTTAAGCTTTACTTACAATAAATGAGACACACAGCGATCTTCATAGCCATTAGGGATATTTTCAAATAGGATGATAGGAACATGTGGGATGGGATGGTTGGTACATAATGTAGATAAATGCATGCATCTTTAAATGTGTCAAACAAAAGGTATATATATCCTTGAAAGTAATGCCACAGAGTACAATATTTGACCAAGAATTTCTGTAATTGATAAAAGAATAAGATATATCTTCTAAATTTACAGTCAAGACAGAAACTGCATACGCATACACAAAACTTGACCGGAAATAACACTGTTCTCTTCACACACCCAGGGTCAGATGGTGGGGTCGAAAAATTAAAGTGGGTAACTAGTGACACCACACTTGAATGGGTAAAAGAAATCCCACATTGGTCTGTGTGATTGGGTAGTAGTCTAACTGCAGTTACATATTGGTTTATAATTCTTTTTTTAATTATTTGAATCTAAACGTTTTTTTTTTTATATTATTTTCTTCATTTAGTGTATTGGTACCTTATTTTACTCAGTCTAATCAGTGTGTGTGTGTGTGTGTGTGTGATGCTTATGTGATTGTGACATTCTGTAAATTTCCTGCAATTGTGACATTATTGAGTTCAGAGAGTGAAAGCAGACCTTTTAAGCTTTACAAGTAAGATTTAGTTGCTTAACAACAATTAGGAGGACATAAAAGACAAGAAAAGAATATTTCTCTTTTAATGCATTTTGCAGCCAATGCCTTATTTTTGATTAATTATCTGTATTTTGTTGATTCTTATTTATTTTGCCTTATTTGCTAGACCAAAGTACTATTGGTAACTGTGTTTAGTTTTTACTGTTGAACTTGTAGAAGTTTTTAAATAAACCTATAATAAGTAAAACATTTGTCTGACTGTGGGAATTACAGTCCAGAAGATTGTCATGTTTAAACTGAATCTAAACAAAAGCTTTCAATTTTTCACAATCACTTGTGAAAGAGGTTTAGAGGTTTAAGATATGGATGCACCAATACCATTTTTTAAAGACAAGGTACAGATACTTTTTTTCTTGGTGGGTTTAAACTACAATACACAAATACCATTTTTAAAGACAAAAATACACATACATTTTTCTTGTACTCAACGATACCAGGACATACTGACACCTGTACTTCTGTGACACTTTTTACATTGGAGTATTGGAGTGTTTTTACAAGTACGAATACATGAGCTCAGTTTTAAGCCCGATCTGTGTATCCCTATTTAATCATAACATTTTATGCCATCAAAAACACTAATAATTTTATTCAAATAAATTTACCAGCTTAAATAATGCCATTATTTGAACAAAATGCAAAGGGTTTAAGATTCTATTCAGTCTTTTATAATGTACCCATTGTTACTGACATGCCCTTCCCTTGAGCCATGTCTTTATTCAAACTACGAACACCTGTGTCTTACACATTCACACCTGATGTCAAAATGCACGAACGCACACACACACACAAAGTTCAGAGACTTAAAAATAACATTTGTATTTTATGTTCTTACTCTCATAATAACATGAAATATGCCAGTTTTAGGTAGCTTGGCCCAACTATACTGACATGTAACCTGAGAGTGTAAGTTTCATCTCATTATTCTTATTCAAGAGTGTTTAATATTAAAGAGTTAAGATAAAGTACAATAAATGTACTTTATTTCTACTTTTTCCAGACCTTAAAATCTAACTTATTGGTTTCATCTCTACAGTTAAATGGAAAAATTATTTGATCCCATTCAAGGGTTGTATAATACATTAAATTCGGCATTTTTTCAGCTGGCGCTGAGGAAAGAGGAAGCGATTCAGCGCGATTACCTATTTTGCATCGCTGGAGCGGCAGCATGAGCAGCGATCTCTTTCTAGCGCCGGTGGATGCGTCTACCACGGGATAGGGCACTGTGTGCAACGGACAGGTAGCCACTGGGGTGTGGACAGGTCTCCAGCTGCAGTGTCATATCAATTGCCTGGAGCTGTTGGCAGTGTGGTTGGCCCTGAAGAGGTTTCTGCCCATGATTCAGAGCAAGCGTGTTAATCCGTTCAGACAACACTGCGGCAATTGCTTAAATCAACCACCAGGGTGATGTACGCTCTCGGCACATGTCACAGCACAGGCTTAAGTCTGTCCGGATCATATCCCGGGCGGCCTCAACCGTGTGGCGGATGCGCTCTAACGATAGAGATCCCACAGGGGCGATTAGAGGCTATACTCGCAGACAGTCCAGATGATTTGGGATTGGTTTGGCCAGGCACAGGTAGATCTGTTCGCCTTGACAGAATCAACGCACCGGCAGTTGTGGTATTTCCTGACCGAGGTCCCCCTCAGCACGGACACACTGGCACACAACTGGCCCAAGGAGTTGCGCAAGTATGCATTCCCCCCAGTGAGGCTCATCGCTCCTGTCAAGATCAAGGAGAACCAAGAGCAGCTTGTGCTCGTGGCACTCTACTGGCCCACAATCTCCGAACTGGTCCTGTTGGCAGTGGTGCCCCACTAGCCAATTTCTCTGAGAAGGGATCAGGAGGATTTAAGGGATCAGTTACCCTCAATTAAAAAAGCATTCTAGTAAGCATTGTTTTCAACATTTTTTAAACATGTAACATTGATCCTGAAGTCAAAAACTGTACAACAAGTCATCAGCCAAGGTGACAAACTGGCCTGTGTCAATCGCTAATATCTCTCAATATAAGCGCTAATATCTCTTGTTTCAATAATGTCAGTGCTACGTATTTCCTGTAAAAGAACAGGAATGCTGAATTAGACAGTCACTTTCAGGATATCCCTGACTTCAATTTGACTCATTGCCATGAGATTCATGTATTCATTTCCAAAATACTTAACTTTGTACTGGATCTTGAAATTTTGTTTCACTTCAAAAAACAGTCACTATTTTACGGTCAAGGTCATCCACAGACTTGGGATTCCTGTCTTAAGTGTGAGCTTTCTTGCATTATCATCCTTATCAAAAACGATCCCCAGAATTACCTGACTTGACATATACAATATTTTCTAAAAGAGATAATTAAGTAGACATCATAAATACCAAATGCATTTTTGCACTGTTACTTAATAACCATAGGAATTCTTAAAAAATACATTACCTTAAATGAGGATTTGCCCCTTCAGGGTTGCCATTCATCTACCTCATCTACCATATGAATCATATAGTGGATCAGCATCAGTAAGCAGTTCAAGGTTAAAAACAGAAATCACTGTATCAGTAGAGACAGTCAACAGAAAAGTTTTGTAATATTCTTGATACCATGAATGCAGTACCCTAAGAACAAAATTCAAACTGCTTTTGACAGTACAGATTTGAAGAATTTCCGCAAACTCTCGCAGGCCACCAGCTGTCCCGAATCAAATTAGCATAACAGTTCTATAATTGATCCCACTGTTTGTCACATTTATCGCAAGATACTTCATTAATTCATGTATCCATCTGTCTTAAACCTGCTACAACTTGAAATGTAACTTTACGTCGGGATGACAAAGCTGTATGGTAAGATTAAGACATTTATTAGATGCATTTTTCATAAATAAAGAAAATATCTTACCTTGTATTAGCTTTACATCTTCCTAAGCTTTCTTACTGTCATTTTTGCGTGCAGACTCCTCAACTTGCCACCTTCAGTGTTTCTTTTCAGATTGTTTTAAATGTGCGTCCGCATTGGCCCTTTATAGCAACAAATTAGGTAGAGTTTCTGTAATTTGATTAGGTTGGTATCTGATCCATTACATTTAGGTTGAGAAAGCTTAATTAGGAGTAATCATAGTTATTATGTATAGAATATACTTTATTTAATTTGTTTACTTAATTTTAATTACTGACAAAAATTATTTTTTGAGTGTACAAAAGACCTCAATTTTGGTTTTATCTGACCAAAAAACAAAAATATAGTGTACAGTATCTTGAATTAATATTGTATTTTAAATAGTGTTTTTCCATCTTTCACCTTAAAATGTGCTTAATGAACATCTCAAAATACAGTAATTTAATACAGTCAACTGCCATGCACTACTAAATAGCACTCAAACATTGAGAAAATGCATTGTGTGAAAACATAAAAATTTTAAGCCTTTTTAAAAAAGAATACTGTAAAAGTATTGTTGCAGATATTTTCAGGAAAATCTTTTTTTGTAAATTTAAAGATTTTCTTTAGGATTTTCACTTATTCATGACTGAGACCAATTATTTGGTGTTAAAGCAATGCATCTCCAGGATGTGTTCCCTTGTTACCTTGACAACTCAGCTAGCAGAACATTTAAGTGTGGTTGCTGCGGAAACACCTGGATAGATTTTCACCTTGTCCACCAATATGGTGCACTTTTGTGTTACTTGGTGCCACCTACCTTTGCAGCACTTAGAAAATATTTATAGGAAAACTAGCAATGCTGGCAGCACAGGAGGATGAAATTATCTATCTATCTATCTATCTATCTATCTATCTATCTATCTATCTATCTATCTATCTATCTATCTATTCTGATGTGGCAATGCGGATACCAGATATTCTATAACATAACCAGCTGCAATGATTCAGCACTTTAATTAATTTACTCTTTCAAAATGTATTTATTTTATTTTTGGTTAGGTAAAAAAATGTAATCTTTAAGCATTTTTGCAAGGTAATACTGTGCTACAAATAATGCGCTAACACATAAAAATACACATGAATTTAGTTATATTATAAATAAAGAGTTTTTAAGAGGGGTATGTTTGCTGGGTTAACATGTATAATGGAAAATGTTACTGGTTTAATTGCTTTAAAAAGATGACTCTGCTGCTCATTTCATAGTTGGCAGGCACATGCACACTCTTGCAGGCACACCCCTTGATCTCAGAGCATGGACAGGAATAGATTCTGAACAATAAGCAGTTATCATAAGTGAATGGCACTCTGAGACAGGCAAAAATTTCCCTGTGTCTGCCTACGCCTAGTCACTCACATTTTTTATTTCTCACCCACCTCCATCTTGGATGTGCACACCCAATTTTTTTTTTGAAGTATGCAATTTTGTATGTCTTTTTAAGATTTTTAAGATTACTTAAATTAAAAATATTAGCAATTAGTAATATTACTATCTATTTATTTTTTATCTCACTCACTATAATTTTACATACAATTTTTTATATTTCTGTAATGCAGTATAAGCTCCCCAACATCATTGCTGATGTATTCAAAACAAAAAAATTACATCTTTAAAATTACAGTTGGGAGTCCAAGATTTACAATGGTGCCCATCAGGAGCGAGACCAAAAAACCAACACCATATGCAGATATGCACATGGGGTCACAATCCTCTGGGTCTTAGCTCCTGCCTCAACAGGATGCCTGTTTCTTAAAACAGCATGCCCGAAAATGTAAATTGCAATCAACATTAAAAAATGCACCCCAGCCTGTGTGAGGCATCAATTAAAGTGTTGTGTTGGCAGAATTTCCAAAGATTGGGATGCAAATTAAAAAACTGGAAATTTGAAAATGTCTGCATAATTGTTTCCCTTCAAAATCTAATTCAATGCTAAAAACACCACCAATAATTAAAGTAATTCAGAGTGTAGATGCCCTGGAGTCACAGTGAAGCCAGAGCTGCATCTATGCACACTGAAAAGCCTAGACCAAATAAAAAGGGTCTATTTCTATTTCTAAGAACCAATATCTGTTTTTGATTAATGAGAACACTTGTGTGCTGTTTATGAAGGCTATATCTTTAACACCAAGCATATCTGCAGACTCTGTTAATCTTCTTGATTCTTTCACCTCAAAAGTTATGATGTGTTATTGATGATATAGCTCCTGTGAAAGTCAGTAAGAAGACTGGCAGGCAAAAAGCACCATGGAGAAACTCAACAGCATTACAAATTATAAAAAGATAATGCAGGAAAAATGAGAGGATGTGATGGAGGACTAAACTTGAACTAAACTATATCATCTATAAAGACAGCCTTCATGTTTTCAATATGGAACTAGGAAAGCTTGACAGACTTTATAAACAGTAACATAAACAACACTTGCATTTTTTTATCTAATGTTAAAAGACTTACAAACCCCACTAAGTCAGATTCCCAGTGAAATGCTCTTCAACAGCAATGAATTTGCTTCCTTCTTAACTGTGTTTTACTGTCTAGACTCAGATGTTTTGAAAGAAAGAAAACAGTTAAAAACTGCAAAGATGGTACTCAAATGGTTTAGGTAATACTTACAAGGTAGAGATTACTATGTGATTATAGGAGATTAGAAGGCCTAATTTTTGCACCACTCATGTTTAACCTGCATATGCTACCAGAGTCAAATAATAATAAAGAACAAATTGCCTATCACAGGTATGCAGATCTATTCTCCATCTAGACTCCCTCTGCAAATGTATTGATGAAATTAACAGTTTGATGTGCCAAAACTTTCTTCAGTTAAACAAGAAGAAAACTGAAATTATTGCTTTTGAAAACAAAGATGAAGTTTTTAGGGTGAATGAACATTATGATTCTAGGGGTCAAACAAAAATCAAACAACCAAAAATCTCAGAAACTAAAGTCAGATATTAGTTTCAGTAGTCATGACAAGCCAATTACAAAATCAGCATACTATCGCCTCTAAAACATAACAGAATTCAGGGTTTTGTTTCCTGTCAGGATCTGGAGACTCGTTCATGCTTTTATCACCAGTAGACTAGACTATTGTAATGCACTGCTAAAAAGACCATTAAACAGCTGCAGCTCATACAGAATGCTGCTGCCAGAATTCTAACTAGAACAAAAAAATCTGAACACATCACACGGGTCCTCAGGTGCTTACACAGGCTGCTAGTTGAATTTAGATTTGATTTTAATGTACTGTTACTCGTTTATAAATCGCTCAATGGCCTAGGACCACCATGCATTTCAGATATACTCACTAAATACAAACCAGTCATATCACTCAGATCATTAGTATCAAGTCAGTTTAACATACCACGGGTTTAGTCTAGACAAGGAGAACCTGTGCTTAGCTATTATGCAGCCCACAGTTGGAACCAGCTACCAGAAGTGATCAGATGTGCTAAATCTTATTAAATATCTTTAAATTCAGGCTCAAAACTTATTTATTTAGTCCTGCAATTACTGGCACCCCTTCATCCCAGTCTTTCTCAGAGTCTAGGCAGTATTTTTGAAAGCATAGACTCTAAGGACTGGTAAAAATCCCTCTAATTTACCCTAACTCTTAGGGTGATAAAGACTGGACACCCTGGTGAGCTATTTTTAGTGTTTTCATGACCTGAGAAAACATCTTAGCTAGAAAGTTAATTCCTTGATTGTTCTGAATCACCTTAGGCAACCCAAATATAGAGAAAAATCTTATGAGTGTCTTTACCACAACAAAGTTATTCTGTGTACGGGAACAACTACTGGAAACCAGGTAGCAGCACACATTTATCATAAGTGGGTACTGATTTCCTGTCTTTGTTCTAGGCAAGGGACCAACACAGTAAAAAATTACAATTAAAAGGATTAAATGGTTTTCCAATAGCTGGTAAGCAAAAAAAAGCTGGAGAGATAACCTGATTTGGCTTCCCAGTGCTCTAATAAGTATTAAGGGTAGAAAGTGTCGTACAACATCTTTCCTAAGGGCAGGCCAAAAACATTGCTTAAGAATTCGCAAATAGGTTTTAGTGATTTCCAAATGTCCTGACAAGGCTTGATCATGGTGTACCCAAAGTACATGTTGCCTATAAACCATGTTATCAAAATCTGGAAGACACTATCCAAACTTGACTAACTGTGAAACCATTTGTGCATTAGAAGACCATTTTATATAAAATAATGGACTTAGGGTAACACACAGCAGGAAAACATTTTAATATGCTCAATAAGTTGATCATGGCTGACTAGTAACTCATAGATTTTGTACAACAAGCATATCAGACTCTGCTGCATCTTTTGTGAGGTAGGAATCAGACAAATCTACCACATCTAAAAGACAAGCCTCAGCACGAGTTACAACACAAGCAGGGAACATAGTGGGGTGATCACGCAACAGATCCATTGGTAAGGAACAATCAACAGGGCTTTTTAGAACTTGTAGAACTGGGAGAATGTAATGCCCTCCACAGATAGTGACTTGAGCACAACCACACATGAGGGAAACCTTAATGTATAAATGGCTGGGTATCATTTTCAGTATCCAGTATCATTGAGAATTTTAACAGGTACTGGGGTCTGCTCCTGACCCACCAAAGAACAAGTGCGATCAGTTAGGAATGACTGATACAAAAACTTTTTTAAAAAGACCCTCGCAAGCTTCACAAGATCTTCTGAATACTACTTAACCGCCAAATCCCCCTGCTCCATGCTTTGTGCCTGCAGTTGCAGCTTTTTATTATGAAAAGTGGGGAAGTGGTAGTGCAGTGGTTAAGGTGTTGGATTGCTTAATGGAAGATCGGGGAGTTGCCACTGCTGGTACCATGAGCAAGGCCCTTAACCCCAAAACAGATGTATATAAGATATAAATGTAAGTTGCCCTGGATAAGGGCATATGCCAAATGCTATAACTGTAAATGTAAGATTAGAAAAATTTGCACGGCCTTCATCACCTTATAGTTACTATACATAACTCATCTTTTCCTTTACTGTCACAATTTTCAACATTAGCACCGAAAGAGTTTCAAAAGGTCATCCTGTCTTGTGGTCCTACAACCTGCCCACTGGATCGAATCATTCTACAATGCTTTAGACTATCTCTCCTGATCTTCTGCCCTTCATCTCTTTAATAATCAGTGACTCTTTGTCCTCTGGTTATATATGAGCATCCTTTAAGGAAGTATGTGTTACTTAAATCCTGAAGTAGTCTTCTCTGAACACCTCAGACATGAACAACTACCGGTATTTCCTCTCTCTTTTTTTCACTGTTACTTTTGAAAAAAGCACTGTTTATAATCAATTGTCTAAATATCTTTCACAGAACAACCTCCATGATCCCAACCAGTCTGGCTTCAAAGCTACACACTTTTTGGACCTTTCAGCTGCATTTGACATGGACAGCCACAAGATTCTTCTGGTCACCATTAAGAGTATTCGTGGAACAGAATGGCAGTGGTTTGCTTCGTACTTAAATGCTTGGTACAAAGTCTACCTTTACACCCACTCAAAAAGTTTTCCTCACATTAGCTGTGGTTAGAAAGAGCACCTCATCACTGGGAAGAGGGATGGTCTTCCTTGCTGCCACATTGTTCTGCAAAATCGGAAGGGGGGCGCATCTGGAAGGGAGGCATCACTGTTACAAGCAGGTGAAGTTTTCTTGTAGTTAGTGATTGTCTGAAAGCCCTGCCACATGCGCTGAATGTGTCTCCCCTGTTCTGGAAGTGGCCGTGACTTTTCTTGCCGTATGTGCGCTTTGCCTATCTGATGGCTGTAGACAGTTTGGCCCTGGCTGTTTTCAGGGCCGTCTTGTCCTTTGCTGTTTGACCATCCACGGTTTCTAGTTGAAGCGTGTTGTGATGTTTTTAGAAACAGTCACGTCATCAATGCACTTGTGGATATAGCTGATCGCTGATGTCGTTTACTCCTCCAGGTTAACAGAGTCGCCGTTGGTTGCAGCCTCCCTAAACATCTGCCAGTTAGTGCACTCAAAACAGTCCTGAAAATCAGAAGTAGCTCCTGTTGGCCATGTTTTCACTTCTTTAAAACCAGTTTAGAGCGTCTGACGAGCGGTCTGTATGTTGGAATTAGCATAACCGAGATGTGGTCTGAGTATCTGAGATAGGGGTGGGGCTCTGCTCGGTACGCACCAGGGATGTTTGTGTAAACAAGATCCAGCGTGTTCTACCCTCTCGTCGCAAAGTCTACATGTTGGTTGAATTTAGGGAGTGCTGTTTTGAGATTTGCGTGGTTAAAATCTAATTGATAAACAGTCCATCGGGGTGTGCATTTTGCAGATCGCTAATAGCCGCCTATAGTACATAAAATGCCTCCTTAGCATTAGCACTTAGTGAAATGTACACTCTGACAATGAAAACAGTAGTAAATTCCCATGGTAAATAAAACTGCCTGCATTTAACAGTCACAAACTCCACTAGCGTTGAACAGAAAATAGAAACAATCACAGAGTTCTTGCACCACTCAGTGTTGATGTAAACACACAAGCCACCACCGTGAATCTTACCGCATAGACCTGCATTTCTGTCGGCACATTTTTGCAAATAACCTCTTTTCTGAGCTTAGACAGAATAGGGTCTAACATACATGTTGTTGGTTTAAATATTTTTATGAGTTTAAAAAGTTCTTCCTCTAATATAGTAACGAATGATTGGAATTGCTCTCACGGAATCTATAGCGCACTCTGATGCTGCAGCTGTTTGCTGCATGTTCACAATTTTATCTCTAATAGTATCAATCTTGGAATTAAAGTAATTCATAAATTTATTACTGCTGTGCTGTTGGGAAATGACAACATGTTGATGCTTAATTTTTAGTTAATTTAGCCACTGCATTGAATAACTACCTGGAGTTGGGTTTGCTCTCTTCTAGAAGAGTTGAAAAGTAATCAGATCTATTTTAATGCATTTCTGTAGGATAGGCTACTTTACCGCCATGCAATATAAAAAAACCCCTCTAGTTTAGTTTTCCACCAGCTGCGCTCAATTTATCGGGCTGCTCTCTTTAGGGCAAGTGTGTGAGCATTACACCACCGTGCCTTAATCTTTATTAAGCGTAAAGGAGCAACTGTATTTAAAGTACTAGAAAAGACAGTCTCCATATTTTCTATTACAGTATTGAGTTTTTCCGAGCTATTGGCTATGCTGGGCACTTGGGATAAATCAGAAAGGTTACTTACAATACAGTCTTTTGTGGTAGAAGTGATGGTTCTACCATACTTGTAACAAGTTTTATAATTTACAGTTGTAGTTATATCGAGTTTACACAAGAGTAGAAAATAATCTGAAATAGCTTCACTTTGTTGCATAATTTCAACATCATTAGCATCAATTCCATGTTAAATTTGCAAGATGTCAGGTGCTCTGGCTCCCGGTAAACATTGGACTATGGTAGCTGGAGTCTCTATTTTCACGTTTCGTACAATAGAATCACTAATAACCAAAGCTTTTTTATCAGGTTTCTCAGTGGGTGCATCACTAAATGTGGAGAACCTGTTTTATGTTTTAATCGGAACTGTGACTCACAATCAACCAGTTGCCAAATCCCTCATATAAAGCCCTCACCTTCTGACTATCCTTAATTAGAGTTTGGATGTGTGTCTCTAATTCTAGAACCTTGTCTGTCAGCCTAACTATTTTTCTACATTTATCATATGTGAAGCCATCACTGCCGACAGAGAGACATAAACTGTACATAGTGAAACTACACGGAACTATACTAGCAAACTGATCAGCAGCACCGCAAACTGGAAGTGACGTCCAATGCACATGAGCACATGAGCACATGAGCACATTATGCACCTGATGAACACACAAGATAACATCGAAAAGGGAATCCTACTATTATATCTGTAAGGTTTAGGATTTGGTTATAGTTCATGTTTTCTTGTTTGTTTGTTTCATGTTTCTTGATATTATATTTATGTTTATGGTTAAGTTCATGCTTTGTTTTAAGTTTTTTTGTTTACTTCCTGTATTGTCAGCCATGTGACCCTGGTCCTTCCAGTTTTTTGTCTTGTGTTTTTGTACATAGTCACTATTGTAAATAAACTGCACTTGTGTTCAGTGGAGTATTTGTTACAAAAGAAGCAGCATCATTTTTGTATATTTATCGAACTACTGGCAACCATTATGCATTACTACCAAGTTTGGGTTTACAAATTCTGCACTCAGACTAATTCTTAAGTCGCCGCAGACACTTTCTGTATCTGTATTCTACAGCTGATAATATTAATATATAAAATATATGTATAAGATTTAGGAATTATCGCCTTGGTTACGTATTGTAACCCTAGTTCCCTGATGGAGGGAACGAAGACGTTGTGTTGAGTGACGACACTAGGGGTCACATCTGGAAAGCTATTTTAAAAAGGACGAGCAGAATTTACATAGCCGGTAACGCCCTGTATTTCCGCTATAAATAAACCAGCTGTGATACTGCTCATTGTTCTGTCCAGAGGAGCCGAATGACGACTTCCCAGGGGCAGTCCAGCACAGTGGCAAGAGGGACACAACGTCTCCGTTCCCTCCATCAGAGAAAGAGGGTTACAACACGTAACCGAGATGTTCCCTTTCTGTCGCTTACTCCGACGTTGTGTCAAATGACGACACTAGGAGCCCTTCTCCAACATGCCATTGCTGGAAGTGCAGCCTTACTCAACCTTAGGACCTACCAGCAACCTGGAAGCTAACGTAGGCAAAATCCACAGCGTTAGCCTTTTCATTACACTCACCTTATATATGTATATATCACACTGAAACCCACGTGCTGGGACCAAGCTTCTCCCCAGGGGCCCTATGGAGATCACATCCTGCCAGCTATGGGGGTAGAATGTGAGGAGTCGCCCAGGAACTAACACAAGGCAGTACTAACTATGGAAGGCCCCAAGGTGGGCTCCGCACCAGGGGGAGATGACCAAACCTGGGGATCCAAGATCTAGAATACTGTACCGGAAACACTTACCTCACACATGGGGCCACCAGAGGAGCCACTACATGCATAACTCAACCTAGCGAGGGTTCCCCAGTGGGAACCACCAGGCTCTGGTCAGCTTGAGATTGAAGGACAAGCAGCGGTCCTGGGTCAGGAATGAACCCATGCAAGACACAAGTGCCCTGGTGACCAGCACTATGCCCTACCCGTCCCCTCTAGGGCACTGCACAAGACTGTGTGCAGTCCAGGTACGCCCTTGGGGTCCGTACTGGACATAACAAATGCAGGTCGGGATTCTCCTGCTGAGGGGAATCGCTTGCCAGGTCACCACCTGGTCCCAAAAGGGAGTGGTGGGTGCCTTGGGCACGTAGCCAGCCTAGGTCTTAGGACAACATGAGAGTCTGTCGAGCCAAATTCCAGGCATGTTCTGTCGACAGAGAAGGCGTGCAGGGCCCCCACCATTTTGATCAAGGTAAGTGCAATTAGCAAGGCCGTTTTGTAGAGGAAGAGGCTGACTCGAATGGGTCATCCTGTAGGCTTCCTGGGTCACCTTCCTGCGAGTAGCTGGTTGGGCCTGCTGGCTAAGGGAAGCGGTGCTCCTGCTTGCCTTTCACAGAGGCAAGATGTGGCTTATCTCCTCAGTCTGCTTCTTCAGTGTGGAGAACCAATTATCCAGCCTCGACCTCTCGGAACCAGGTGGAGGACACCACTGCAGCCCGATGGGTTTGGCTGCCCGGGCCAGTATGGTTGCCATCCCGGCAGAGTCATCAGCCTCAACGGACTTGAGCCCACTCTCAGATGCTGCAATTGACATCTCATCCAGCTCAAGAGATCGACTTAGGAACCCCTCATGTCTCTCCAGTGTCCCAACTGGCAGGTGCTACCCCGTCTCTCTGCTCTCCCCCAGCACTTACAATTACGGCCTCAGGCCCAAAGGCAGGAAGGCTGCTTGGCAAAAACCTCCAGCAGAGTAGGCAACGTGTCCGTGGACAGTGCCTCACAAAGGGGGCACATCCCATTTATGAAAGCATTCTTTGTGTGGCAATAACCCAAACACAAAAAACAGCAATCATGCTGGTCATCGAACACAATGGACCGACGGCACCCAGAAACACATGGCAGAAAAGCCATGAAAAATCAAGTTTATTGCGGTAAAGTGCCCTTACCAGAGAAAAAAAATAGCTCTTATTTATTTGCTTAGGCAGTGCTGCAGATGCCGCCGACGCACCCAGAGGTCTATCCCGCACTTATTATTATAGACTAATTATTTCTGTTTCTGGCTCATACTGCATAAGTTAAGCTTAACAGGCTGTAACCTGATAAATAAATGACCTAAATTTTTAGGACTCAAGAGATAAACTAAACTTTTCTCTATCTGTCTCAAAGTCAGACTGCATAAGTTAGGCGTATGCGGCTGTCACGTGATTAACAAATGCCTCCAACCCAAAGACCTGGCAAAAAAGCGGTGTGGTGAGCCAATTATAGAGTAAAGACCCAGAAAACAAATTAATCTTTACCTTTTACTTACATTTTGGCTGCATTATAGTATTGTCTTTGCATAAGTAGTACATGTAGTACAATTGTATTCTCATAAAATCAAAGCAATTAACCAACTGACTCGAAAAAAGATATCCTTTTAATGCTGATGCCAAACATTGCTGTTGGGTGATATCATTTTGAAAGATTGATCTTCTGCTGATTTTGGCTAATGGTGAATTAAGCTACGTTTTTGCTCCTTCTCATCCATGCCTGAGATCTCTAATTTCTTTTGATGGTGTATTTAATATTGAGTCTAATTGGACAGGTAAAAGCAAAAAGCAAACAGCATTGCCTCAAAGAGGGGCTCTTATGAAATTTCTGACAAAATATATGGATTTTTTTCCTGTTTGTGGTACTTTCACCTTAAACGTTTTATAAATTACGAGTTAACGAAAAACTATAGAAGTTACAGAAAGCTAAGCATTTGTTAAAGGACTCATCGAATCAACATTTTTCCAAGAAATGACCGAAGCCACCTGCCTGGGAAGTATAAAGTGTGGTGTTACCAGCACACATTATATCAACGTGTGCTATGGCCGCTGAATATCTGTAAAATTCCTACATCCGAGGTTAGCAGGATGGATGGTCATGCAAATAGCTACGTCTGAAAGTGGTTGTGCTTGCCCTGCTGCTTTTTGGATGTAGGTCTTTTTGGCAGGAATATGTTGGAGCTACCCATTAAATCCAAGACTAACTATGACAGCATAACTAAAAGAAGAACCAGACGAAACACAGTCATGATAGCTCTATGATATGTAAAGAAATCAGTCACTTTCACTGTGAGTAAACCTGAGTGATCAATGGGAGTGGAAAAGACAGCATCTAACATACCGGATCAATATAATACTCAACATCCATGAGTTGATCCAGACCTACTACTTCATCTAAGACAAATCTATTCACAAAGTGATTAATTAAATTTTTTAAGTTTTTAGCCTAGACTTAAACAATGAGACTGTGTCTGATTGTTTGGGGCTTTGTAAGAAAAAGATCTGCCACTGCAGATTTCATAATAAGCGGTACTGACAGACAGCCTGCACCCTTTAATTGAAATAGGCATGGTGGAACATTTAGTGCTTTATAGGTCAGGAGTAGTATTTTAAAATCAATGTGGAATTTAACTGGGAGCCAATGCAGTGTGGTTAAGATAGGGGTAATGTGTTCATGTCTTCTAGTTCTGGTGAGGACTCGCTGCTGCATTCTAAAATAACAGAAGCTTATTTATGCACCAAGTTGAACATCCAGACAGTAAAACATTACAATAATTCAGCCTGGATGTAATAAAAGTATAAACAAATTTTTCTGCATCATTTAGTGACAATATATTTCTTATTTTAGTGATATTTAAGAGACAAAAGAATGCTATCCTGGTAATATTATCAACATAGGCTTTACGGTTGCACTTGATAAAACAGAAAGATCGACTGGAGTTACATTGTGATCAAAAAGCTTCAGCTACATGCTGCCCTAGTACCAGAACCTCTGTCTTATTAGGATTAAGCATTTACCATCCAGTCTTTTATGTCCTTCACACATTGTTTAACTTTATTTAGCTGGCTTTTCACATCTGGCCTAGCTGAGACATATAACTGTGTATCATCAGGGAAAGCTTGTAAAAAAAAACAGTGGGCCTAAAACCGAGCCCTGTGGAACACCATACTTGACTTGAAAACATGCAGAATATTCACTATTTTAATCTACAAACTGAAAGTATTAACCAGATACACCTTTACCTCATCAGTCTATCATAATCACTCACCCTATTTATACACAAGCCCTTGCCTTAGTCACTGTCTGGTCTCATGTTTTTTGCAGACTCTCAGTCTATAAGTAACCTCAGACCAGAACCTGTTTTAATACTAGTCTTGTTTATAAAGAGAGAAATAATTCAAGCAAACATGAAGCATTAAAGCAGATCCAGGAGCGACATGCTGCTCCAACCTCGATACAAAGGTGTACATTTTACATCTCACTCTGGGCCAGGGTTGACAGATTGGAATAAATATGACCATAATTAAATATGCCATTCTTAGCCATTAGTTGGAGATGAAATGGAATGCAGTGTTTCTCTGCCTGTTTTTAATATTCAGGTTGCTCCTTACTATTTGTGTCTTGGTCACACACGCTTTTACAAATGAACAAATTACACTTACCTGAGCCTCATTCCATAAGATCATATTCACGCACTATTTAAGCCATTTACTCAGCTCAGTTTGGAACTGGTCTCACACAAGAAAGGAGGGCTTAATCGTGTATCTCTGTGGTTTCCTGGCATTTTCCAAGTGCCTCTGGGGTCCAGCCTTGTAAAAACTACCAGAATCCTCAGGCGTTTAAAAGTGATATTTTTTAAGTTTCAAAGACTTTAAGTTTTTTTTAACCGTCTCCTGGTTTTATTCCAGTAGAATAAAGTTCTCTGTTTGATTCTAACCCATTTTCTGAGTCTACTTTGACTCTGAGTTGCGGCGCTCCAGGGCATGCTGGATCAAACTCCCGCTTTCACGCCAAAGGAAACAGTCCCGAATCACTTTCAAGAGCTGGTGGAAGCGTTATGAAGGCTAATACTGGTAACCTCCGCCTCGCTGCCGCTTACCACTTCTGTGTTCACCTACTCTTTGTCTGCTCTCGGAATCAGCACTTCTACCGCTCATCCAGTATGATTCTCGGGTGTGGCTGAGAAGTGCACCAGCTTACTGCTCCAGTGTTGCCTCATTTTCAGGCTTTACCCACAATGTTTTTCCATGGAAAGGTCAAAAGGTGTTGCTGCTGTCTGGTCAAAGAACATCACCCTTTGAGGTTTATTAAACATCTCCAGGAAATGTTTGGCAAATCCAACAGGAATACTTCGACCCTGATTCTGGCTTCAGTCCCTGTCAAGACCCTGATTCTGTCTCCAGTCTCTGTCCAGCCCCCGATTCAAGATTCATTCTCCGTCCAGGACCTGACCCTGACTCCTGGTTCTGTCCGGGATGCGATCCTAATTCCTGGCTCCGCCCAGATCCCGGAGCTGGTTTCCACCCCTGATACCATCCAGGACATTTACCTGACCGCTGATACCACACAGAATGTCCCGCTGCTCCCGTGCTCAGCTGAGGATGTTGCTGCATCTTCTCTGCTCAGCAGTCATCCACACTCCCTCCCTTCGGCCTCGTCATGCTCATCGCTTGCCCCTCTGACCACTCCGTGCTCCTCACTTCTTCTTTTGGCCTCATTGTGCTTCTCACTCCTCTTCTGGCCTTGCTGTGCTCCTGGTTTCCTGCTCTGGCTTAGCCGTGCTGCTCCTTTTGGCCTTGCAGTGCTATTAGCTCCCTCTTCTGGCCTTGACATGTCCCCCGGACTTCACTCGGGCCCCTATCTTATTCTTAATGTCCCAATTTGGCCTCCCCCAACCCATCTGGAAACCAAGGCCCTAACCCTGGAGTTCACAGAAAAGGGGGGGTTAATTGCACGTCAGGAGCTGCACTTTAGTATGGGGGGGGTGTTCTGTCACAGTCACACTTGCTTTTCAGTCACAAATAAACAAATTACACACCTGAGTCTCATTCCAGACGATGGCATTCTCGCACAATTTAAGCCATTCACTCACCTCAATTCGGGGTCTGGTCTCACACAAGGAAGAGGGACTTTAATCGTGTGTCTCCGTGGTTTCCTGGCGTGTTCCAAGTTCCTCAGGCTCAAGGCCTCGTAAAGATTACCAGACTCCTCACGCTTCAGGTGTGATATTTCCAAGAGATTGCTCTGTTCTGGGTTTACCTTCAGTAATCTAAGCTGTCCTTGAGTTAAAGATTTTAAGTTTGTTTGAGCTGCCTTTTGTTCCATTCCATTAGAATAAAGTTGTCTGATTGATAACAACTCGTGTTTTGAGTGAACTTCTGGTTTTACATTTACATTGCCTTATAGCTAGAGAATTAAAAAATAGACAGCACAGCTTAAAAGTTGATTTTTTTGATGCAGCAAATGATCTAAATAAAATCTTTTTCATATAAATTTACTAAATACCCTGGCCCCTAGACAGTTCTTTTATTTCGGTAGCCAGTGAAGCACTACTGTTTTCCATTGTACTCTTTTGCTTTAACACTGTAATATTTCTACCTCCAGGAACAATACAGTATGTATATATGACTCTTTAGGTAAGTTCACATTAAACATTTTAAACTGAGGGACTATATACAAATGCTACATAATCACAATAAATTGGCACTGTTTTACAACAATAAAACATGAAAAAACATTATTTTATGTAGAAATAAAAATAGATTCGCACTCATTAGCTCACCTAGATATAGGTTTGTCCAGTTTAAACTGTTATGTTTTTAGGCAACATTGTCTAACATTGATAAAGCTTATTATTTTGGAGTAAAAAGGCATCCCATCTCTGATAGACTGATTTATTTTTATCAGGTTATTCCCCTAATGCTTCACATGATGTACTTGAAGGGATTGTTGCTTTCGAATCGACAATTTGTCCAGATGTATTTATAAAAATAATACTTTTTTTATATAGGAGCTCAATTTCCATACAATTACCAGTCCACAATAAATTTTCATGACTTGATCTTTTATAAGTTGTTACCAGAGATTAATGCAGCATGGCAAGTTTTAATGACCTTAAAATACACTGTTGAGCTTATTATGGCTTATCAAAAGTCTAACACTGTTGAATGACTTAAGTGCCAGTTGAGGTTCTAAAAGGCAGCATTAAGAGGTTGATTGGAGAGACTTTTACCAGTGTGGCCAGTGTAATTGTCAACATGACAAAGAAGGTCGCCATTTTTAAGACTTCATACTTTGTTGGGATGTTGTTACCTTTTGGATTGACAGGCGTGTTTCCAGAATTTGGAAAAATACTTCAAATGAGCTTTGTGCATGAAAGCAATTTGTTTGTTCTTAACTTGCTCAGTAGAAGGTACAATGAACACCCATGAGTTATAGAGCAATGAGGTACTATGAGTTATAGAGCAGAGCCCACACGAAATATAAATAAACCCAGTTTAGTTTTCGATATCAGACAAGATCGGGTGTTCTAAAAGTGGTATGGCCATGAAAAGAATAAAACTTCTTGAGTCCAAGGTGAGAAGAGCAAAAATCTCCAATTTTTTGCAGCCAGAAAGCATTCAGAGGATCCAACAGAAGAAGAAAATTCCAACAATAAATGGCACAAGCAAAAAGAAAAACCTCCAAGCAGCTTGCTTGCAACCCGAGAACCCTTCCGCTGTGGATTTTTCTGCTGACAATGCAAAAGTTTAATTTTCTTTACTCTCCCCTTTTAAAGAAGTTTATATATTTTTTGTTGTTGTTTTAACTACATCCAAGTTTTATTTTACAATCACCTATTTAGTCTAATCATTTAATGATTTGTCAGTTCACTCTAGAATAACCTATTTTGTAGCACTCAGTTGCTCACACAGTTTTTAATTACTTATCTATTTAAGACTACATTGTATAAAAATCAAGACCAGTGGTACTTTATTACTTTAAACTTTTTTCTCTCTTTCTCTCTCTAGCTCGTTACACTGCTAAATGTTGGGAATTACATCCGACGGGTGTGGTGTTCTGAACTGGCCTGTTTGACTGGGAAGACCATCTAGATCCATCTACGCACTCTAAAGGAAAATACCTCGCCTGTGTGTCTAGTCTTTCCTTCCTGAACCTGCGATGTCAGAACTCTAACTGACACTGTGGTCCTTCCTGATACTACTGAAAAGCTGGTACCTCTACTGGTGTTAAACATCTTCATTGGAGTTTGTCACAGGTTCCAATAAACAGTGTGTCTCCTCTCCCCATACTGTCAACACCCCTGTTTTCTTCTGATGAATTTTCTCTTTTATCTATTCTTCTCCTTTTCCTTCACCCCTATCTTCCCCTAATAGCCCAATTCTGAGGATAAAATTATTTCAGTTGATTAGTTGTGGGGCCTTTCAATAAAATTTTCTTCTCAGTACCACTGTGTCTTGAGTGTGATTTTTGTACTTTATCTTTACACACCTATTTTTTGTTATATTGTAGATTTTGATAGCACACTCTCCCTATTTGTCTTCTTATCTGCCCTAATTTACATCAGGTTTAGCTTCATTTTATTTATCCCTATAGTGCTACTCCTAATATGTATATTTTATCATCAGTTATTAATTATTGCATAATACATCTCTACACAGAAAATTTGCTGGAGTGTCTTGTAAAGTAATGGTGCTTGTATCATAAGTTCTTTGACTATGATTTCTTGAGGCTCTGTAAATCGCGAAGTCTGTGTTTTTCCCGAGAAGGCCACTGTTTTTATCGGATTGTGTGAGAGGGGAAGCTTCAAGCCTTCTCTTCCTATACTGGTGAATGTACCCCCTGTGTTGATAAGGAATGGTGCTTGGAAGCCAACCCCTATTGTCACCAGGATTGTTGGTACTTGTGCAGGGTGCAGTGAGGTGGTACAATGCACCAGCTCCCCCTCAGGCCACTCTGGGCTTCTTCACATTTGCCCCGGGGGCGGCCCCATCAGGAGAAACCGGTGCTTGCGCCTGGGCCCATCTATTGTCCTACCCATTGCCCTGTCTCTTGCCCATTCTGCTGTGGGTTCCAGGTGCCTTGTGTTTTTGCCTTGGGCTGTTGTGGCTGTCCATATTGAACATAAGGACAGTCTCTTTTTAGATGTCGGCGGTTTTGACATACCCAGCATACCCCACCTCCGCGTCCACCCTGCTCTCATGGGGAATCCTCTTCCTCTTCCTTGCCCCCACCATCTTTGAGTTGCGAGGGTATTGTGGACCCATTACATAAGGATTTGGCCCCATCAGCTGCGGCGTATACTGAGAGGCTGGGTACCTTATTTGCAGTGGCGCTAATCCTTGTAGTGGGACTTGCACAGCTGCTACTTGTGGTGCAGCTATTTGGGGTACAGTCTCCACTGCATGGGAGGCTGGTTGTGCTGGGACCGCTTGTTGTTGGGGTGGTCCAGCCGCCATCGCTGCAGCTTGCTTAACAGTAGTCTTCTTTTCCTGCTATTCTTGCTTTGTGCGATGTATCTTGCTCAACTGCGCTTTATGCAATTGGACTAGCAGTGCTTCTGCTGCTTTGTGCGCCTCTTTTTATTTTTTCCTGTGCAGTTCCACATGGTGAATTATGTTGGCCTCGTATGTCGGCCATGGCATTGTGCTCAGGAATACCACAGTCTCCAGGCAATCTTGCTTGTCAGCTGGAAGCACCCTTTTTAGCATTAGCCTGAATAGGGCTTGACTTGCTGTAGTTTCATTCCATGCAGTCTCCATTTCATCCGTCCATGCTTCCTGCAGCTTTTTAATTGAATTGGGCCGCATTCTTATCATCCCCCAGCTTAATTTTTTTCACTTTTCCTGGGTCTGATTGCGGGGGTTATTCCTGCCGCATGGCCACCCATATTTTATTTCTGTAGGGGCCGAAAGGATTTTTGTTATCTCTGCAATTGTCCAACATTGTTTTAATATCTTTTTTTTGTGAAAGAGGGAGCCCCTCAGACTGTGCTTCACTTGCTTGTCGTTCCTCCTTGTCTTTACTGTCTACTTTGCTTCCTGTTCCTACGATCAAGTCTCTAGTCGCTTTGAAAACTAACCTTATTTTCCCTAATGCATTTTTGGTAGCCTCTGTAGCATCAAGGTTCAACTTCAACACTTCTGTCCTGTGATTCTTCATTTTTTTAGGATACGTTGACTTTTATCTGCTGATTGTGTTGACTCATTTAATGCTTTCTGGTGCCTTTCCATAATTTGGTTTAATGCTTCTAGCAGCTCATCGGACTGATCTTTTGTTTGCTCCATTACTGACCAGCCAGTTTCTACCATCTTTCATTGTGCGTCCAAAGCCGTTCTATTGAGGCCCTCTAATTGTATTTTACCTTTTATTCTCACCCAGTCTGCTTCTTCCTCATTTGTTCCCAGCTTTCCTCACCTTCACTTTGTGTGTCATCTGATATTAGTTCCATACTTGCTTCTGTGAATCTGTCTTCCCTGTCCCTGTGCAACCCCTCAGCTTGTGCCTTTTCACTTTGGCCCTTGTGCTTTGCCCCTGTGTATTCTGCATACTCAGTAGCATTGTGTGCCCTCTTTTCTTCCAGTGGCAATCTTTCCTCTCCTCTTCCTGCTTTCTTACAGTAGCCTCTACACACCTGGATGTACTCTTTACACAATAGATAGCGGTATCCATGAGAATCCCTTTCACACAAACACAAACACTCGCTTAACTGACAGGAGTCTATATTTTCCCTTCTTCTCACCCTTTCTATGCCTGTTATAATCTAATTTACAGTTTACTTGGTTCTTTTTAATGTGGCCAGCTGCCTACAACCTCCCCTGGGGATGCCAGTATCTTATCCCGCCACAGAATTACTTTACACAGACTTAATAACAGGTGTCTGCTTTCCTTATATTTATGAAAGCCGGCTTTTGTGACAAGGCAGATGGACAGTCCCAGAACAAGGTTTCAGCAGTCTGTCTGGCCTTTCGGATCCTGGGTTTCGGCACCAAAATAATGTTGGAAAAAACATGTCATCTTCTTAAGCACCCTGAGCCAACTCTCACAGGGTAAGGTCCCCCAAACTCTCTAGACTAAAATAAATAACTTACAAAGAAGAGTCTCCAGGCAGGGATGAGAAGGAGCAAAAATATTTATTTGCTGTCAGTCAAAACATGTTTACAAGAGCTCTTAGAAGATGTCTTTCCTTCAGAAAAGTTGAGGTGTACTTATTTGAGGTTGCCTATTTTGCATTGGTTAGCTATTTCAGACACTATGCAACTTGGGTCTAATGTTTTCTCTTACTCCCTCATTCTTTTCAGCCACTTTTCCTACTCCTAGCACTTGTGCTCTATGTCATTACCAGCACTTCATGCTGTCGCACCTACCCGACTTATTGCGCCCAGTCTCAGACTATGCCTCTTTTCTGGACCATTCTTATGCCGCCAACGTGCCATTACAAACATTTCCTTCTTTCCAGATGCACACTCCTTCTACACCCAAGATGCAGACTGCCTACACTCAAACTGAGGACATTAACTCTACTCAACCTTCTCCTGACACTGCCTCCATTGCTGCAGTTCCCTCAACTTCCCGCACCACATACTTCTGGCACTTATAGTTATACTTATAATTATAGTACTATGCCTAAATAATGATTATTATATCCTAATTAATACTATAATTAATTGTATACTACTCATGAGATAAAATCTTAACAAGCCCCAAAAAGCAGAAGTCAATTATTTTCCTCCACATCCAATGTGATAAAATCAGGATACTTTTAGTAGGAGTGTTATGCTACCTTTGGGTGAACACCAGAGGGCGCCCTCACCTGAATATTAAGTTCACCTCTGGTATCACCTCCGGATGCTGGCTATTTATATAAGCATTAGCAGTTTGCTCTTTGCGAAGTATTGTTACCCTGTCTTCGCATTTACTCTATGTTTGTGATTTTCTGGTTTACGATTTATGCTTGCCTTTGTTTTTGATTCTTGTTGATTTAGATTTGTTCTGAAACTATGTTCTCTGTCTACCAATCTCTGCCCTTTCCATGTTTACGATATTGGTTTCATCTCTGCTAATTTGCTATAAATAAACTGCTATCCTGCATTTTGGATCCATCTGCGTCTGGTTAGTCACAGAATACTTCGCCATCTTCAGATCCAGCGGGTTTTGCTCAGCTGCAAGCTATGGTGGAGTACCAAGCACAGCAACCAACAACTACAAGCGCAGCCAGGTACTGTGGTTGCTCCTGTACACTTCCTGACAAGTTTGATGGCTCAGCGGAATGTTGTGAATGCTTTTTTATGACAGTGCCAAATTTATTTTTCTAACCAACCAGCTGCCTTTCACTCTGAAAGTAAGAAGTGTATATTTTTGAGGTCGCTATTTATGGGTTAAAACATTGGACTGGGCTTTAGCCATATGGGACTCAGATCCTCAGATTCCTTCTTCTCTAGATTATTTCCTGTCACATGTGCACCTGGCCGGGGGGCTTAACCAGATAAACCAGTAGGTTAACTATACTGCAGCAGCAAGTTTCCATGGTTTTGTCCGGATGGCCGTCTAGAAACTAAGAAACTGCCTTATTGTCTCCAAGTAATGCCAGCGACGTTGAGCTTGGTATAACAAAGAAACAGAGAAATTTTAGTATAGATGCCATTCAACTTATGATATACAAATATATTGTGTGCTATTGGAGGTCTTTCCAGTTCCGGTTGACCTGATTATTGCAGCCTAACAATCCTTTAACGGATTTAAACAATGAAAATGTGTGTATTAATTGCAGGCCAGGTTAAAGAGATGTGTTTTTTAGACTAGTTTTAAACTGGCAGAGTGTGTCCTGCTAGATAAGAAAAGGATCTGCCCCCTGTAGTTGATTTTTGTTATTCTAGGTATTATCAGATTGCCTGAGTCCTAAGAGTGCAGCAGACGTGGAGAACTATAATAGGATAGGACCTCACTCAGGTACTAAGGTGCTAAACTATTTAGGGGTTTTAAAATCTATTCGATATTTAATCAAGCTGGAGCTTGTTTATTAGGCGTGCAGAACAACCACCCAGTAAAGCGTAACAAAAGTCATGAACGCATAAACTAAAATTTTGAAATTTTTGAAATTATTTGTCATCCATACATTTTTAATTCATTCGAAGCTCTCTACAGTAACCTTACATCTGCAGAGACAAAAAATAAGCAGAGTCAGTCAATCTCTCTAGTTCTTATTTACAGACCCCCAGGTCCGTACTCTGAATTTCTTGAATTTGCAGATTTTCTGTCTAACCTGGTTGTCTCCGCCGATAAAGCGTTAATTGCTGGAGACTTTAATATTTATTTTGAAAACTCAGACGACCCGCTGAGAACAGCATTTATGTCTCTACTCGACTCAGGGGGAGTAAATCAGTGTGTAATAGGACCCACTCATAAAGCTGGTCACACATTAGATTTAATATTATCTTTCGGAATAAGTATAAGTAATATAGTAACAACTCCTCAGTGCGAAATTATTTCTGATCACCATCTTATATCGTTTAAAATGCGTCATACTAATAGTGCACATGTAGCGCCGCGCTACCGCTTTAAACGTACACTTACATCAACTTCTGCTCAGAGCTTTATTAATTGTCTTCCAGAATTGTCTTCTGTCATTGGATCGCCGTCTGATCCAACAGAACTCGAGCAGGCGACTGAACATATAGATGCCGCATTCCGCTCTACATTAGATAACGTGGCTCCAGTTAAAAGAAAATAATTAAAGATAAGAAACTCGCTCCATGGTATAATAAACACACGCACTCTTTAAAACAGAGCGCCCGTAAACTAGAACGTAAATGGCGCCAAACTAGATTGCTGGTTTTCCAGGCAGCATGGAAAGAGGGAATTCTAGCTTATAAAAAAGCTCTTAGTGTAACTAGATCAACGTATCTTTCTAACCTTATTGAAAATAATAAAAATAATCCTAGATTCCTATTTGACACCGTCGCAAAATTAACTAGGAATAAGACGACCTCAGAAACCTGCACCATAACTGCGTGCAGCAGTGAGGATTTTATGAACTTTTTTGATAATAAAATTGCAAACATTAGGTAGAAAATTCACGCTCTAAAACCAGACCTTTCGAACAATTCTGATGATCAACTAACCGCATCAGATCAGAACTTAGAAAATTTTACTCCTCTGGAAGAGAAAAACCTAATCGCACTCATCTCTTCCACAAAACCGTCAACTTGTGTTAGATCCTATACCAACACACTTTCTTAAGCAAATTGTACCGGCAGTATCAGAACCCCTGTTGAAAATAGTTAACTCTTCTCTCAGCAGTGGGTATGTTCCCAAATCTTTTAAATTAGCAGTTATTAAACCTTTAATTAAGAAACCTGACCTTGACCAAAATGAGCTGTCAAACTACAGGCCGATATCTAACCTTCCGTTTATCTCTAAAATCCTAGAGAAGGTAGTAGCGCAACAACTATGTTCATATTTACAAAGAAATAACATACACGAACTTTACCAATCAGGATTCAGGCCTCACCACAGCACAGAGACGGCACTGGTCAAAGTAGCTAATGACCTCTTACTGGCATCCGACCAAGGCTGTGTCTCGTTGCTTATATTACTTGACCTTAGTGCGGCTTTCGACACCATAGATCACGATATTCTTCTTCACAGATTAGAAAAATTAGTAGGAATTAAAGGAACAGCTCTTGCGTGGCTCAGGTCCTATTTAACCGATCGTTACCAGTTTGTAGATTTAAATGGTGATTATTCTGCGTGCTCCCTTGTAAAGTATGGTGTTCCACAGGGCTCGGTTTTAGGCCCACTTCTTTTCTCTCTTTACATGCTGCCTCTGGGAAACATAATTCGTAAGCATGATATCAGTTTCCACTGTTACGCTGATGACACACAGTTATCTGCTCATCAAGGCCTAAGGCGAAAGGCCAGTTTAATAATATTGAGCAATGTGTGAAGGAAGTAAGAGATTGGATGTTATGCAATTTCCTCTTGCTTATCGCTGACAAGACAGAGGTTCAGGTTCTAGGACCACAGGTAGCTAAAAGTAAGCTTCCTGATCACACCTTAACCCTAGACAGTCTTTCTGTTTCATCACTCTGCCAGTGCAACAGTAAAAGATCTGGGTGTGATTTTAGACTCCAATCTCTCATTTGAAGCCCATGTCGACAATATTACCAGGATAGCGTTCTATCATCTCAGAAATATCGCTAAAATAAGAAATATCTTGTCGCTTACTGATGCTGAAAAATTAGTTCATGCGTTTATCACATCCAGGCTGGATTACTGTAACGCTTTACTGTCTGGATGTTCAACTAGGTGCATTAATAAACTTCAGTTAGTCCAGAACGCAGCAGCGAGAGTCCTCACTAAAAGATACGAGCACATCACACCAGTCCTATCCACACTGCATTGGCTCCCAGTGAGACACCGCATCGATTTTAAAATACTACTTTTAACTTACAAAGCTCTAAATGGTCTTGCACCGCAGTACTTAAGCGAACTTCTAGTGTCTTCTAGTGTGTTCCGCCATGCTTACTTCGATCAAAGGATGCAGGCTGCCTGTCAGTACCGTGCATTATAAAAACTACAGCAGGGGGCAGAGTCTTTTCTTACAGAGCCCCAATGCTATGGAATAGCCTCCCTATGTATGTTCGGGAATCAGACACAATCTCAGTGTTTAAGTCCAGGTTAAAAACATACTTATTTAATCAAGCATTTTGTATTGATTCCCCTTAGATAAAGGAGCAGATCTGGGGGACTCATGGGTGTTGAGTATTATGGTGATCTGGTATGTTTAGATGCTGTCTTCCCCTCTCTTATTGATCACGGTGTTGATGATGAGAGCGGCTGGTTGCTTAACATATCAGGGAGCCCTCATGTCTGTGTTTCCCTCTGGTTCTCCTTTTAGTTATGCTGACCTAGTTAGTCTTGCCGGAGTCCATCCTTGCACTCTACATTATTCATTTAATCAATCCAAACCGTGTGATTACATTGTCACTTAACTGCTTTCTTCTTTTTGACTTCCTTTCCCTCTCTCTCTTTCTCTCTCTCTCTCTCTCTCTCTCTCTCTCTCACTGTTGAGTTACATACGCCACAACGGAGCTGCCGACGATCCAGACCCCACCTCCGGCCCGGTCCTGTGGGACCCTTCCCTGTGACCTGCCCAGCGGATGATGCATCACCAGGGCGATCTAGGACGACTCACTTCGCCATAAAGACGTTCCGGCTGCTCTCTAAGGACTAATGATTATAGTTGTTCACACACACACAATGTAACCTCATGATCCCTGCTACCTGTTTTCACCCAAATGAGGATGGGTTCCCTGTTGAGTCTGGTTCCTCTCAAGGTTTCTTCCTATCTCATCTCAGGGAGTTTTTCCTTGCCACCGTCGCCCCCGGCTTGCTCATCAAACTGATTTCATTCTGCCTCATAATTTCTTCAATTGTAAAGCTGCTTTGTGACAATCACCATTGTAAAAAGCGCTATACAAATAAAACTGAATTAAATTGAATTGAATCCAGTTTTTATATCAACTATGCATTCAGTAAGCTTTTTAAATTGAAATATATAGCTGAGTGTCGTCAGCATAGCAGTGAAAGATAACACCATGTTTCCCAATAATATCTCCCAGGGGTAACATTTTAAGTGTAAAAAGTAACAGTCCAAGAACTGAGCCCCATACTTTACTTGCAAGCAATACGATACCTCTTTATTCACTGCTACAAATCGTTGGCGGTCAGATAAATAAGATTTAAATCATACTAACGCACTCTCGCTGATGCCAACAAAGCTTTCTAATCTTTTTAAAAGAATGTTGTGGTTGACAGTGTCAGCACTGAGGTCCAACAGCACTAGAGACAACCATTATCAGCTGATAGCAACAGGTGATTTGTTACTCTAATTAGACCAGTCTCAGTACTATGATAGGATCAAAATCCTGATTGGAAATCCTCACAGATATCATTTTTCTCTAAGAAAATTTAATTGTGATGATACCTTTTCCCTACCTTGATGATGATACATCCCTACCTTTTCTAGTAACTTAGACAGAAATGGGAGGTTTAAGATCGGTCTGTATTTAGATAGATCTTTGGGATCAAGTTGTGTTTTTTTAATGAGCGGATAATAACAGCCAGTTTAAATGTTTTGGGGACATATCGTAATGACAATGATGAATTAGTTATATTTAGAAGCGGACCTATGACTTCAGGAATTACCTCTTTAAAGAGCTTAGACAGAATAGGGTCTAACATGTACATGTTGTTGGTTTGATGAGTTTATAAAATAAAATAAATAAATGAAATATAAACATTAAAAAGATTATATCAGAAAACCATCCAAAATCTTTTTATTTAGAAGAGAGGATTGGTGACCCCCCGCCCAGCTATCAGTGTTTTTAAGGAAATATATCTGGCTTTATTTACTAATAAACTAAGAATCGTTGTTTATATTTGTTATTCTTTTACACCAAATATTCACGCTAATGCAAGTTGACAAAAGTAGTTCTCAACCTTTATTACTACATAAATGTAGAAAATGGTAAATATTGCTATTATTTAATCTATAAATATTTTAAACTTATTTTTGAAGTTATTATTGCAAATAAATAATAATAAGATAAATTAACTTCATCAGGCCTTTTGCAGATGATGTGTTCCAGATAGGGTGCTGTTGGTACCAGGCTGCATCGTCTCCTTCACACTGTAAATTAGGTTTATATTGTGAACTTTTGTCACAAAAATGTGAAGAAAAAAAGCTTGTCGATATAGTGCATCTCCTTACAGTCTTAGTACTGTGTAATAAAGGAATGCACACGTGCATACACTATAAACATTCACTTTTTTGCAGCATTGATTAGATTCAAAAATGCTACAAGAGTCAAATTTGCTGTTCACTTATTGCCTACATTAAAGTTTATTGTTGTTTCTTTTTGCCATTTAAACATGAAGGTTGATCAAGAAGGCCACATAGAACAAATCATGGAAGGGGTTGTAATCCATAATCACCTAGCTAAGGATGAGCTGGTGGACATGTTTATTGTAATAGAGGGCATCCGAGTGATCATTGGGTTTGGATACAAAACCAAGGCATGCATGTTGTTGATGGGATTGATCTATTGAATCTATCTTAAGTATCCCAAGAAGCTTAAGAATAGTTTTAATGTATTTCAGAAACTTCTTTTGGAGCTTGTTGAAGGCAATTGGACTACCAATTGAAACATCATAGGTAAATTTCCCAGCACCACTAAGCAGCAACTGCTGGACCCCTAAGCAAGGCCCGAAATCCTAAATGTCTCATGTAAGTCGCTCTGGGTAAGAGCATCTGTGAAATGCCATATATTAAATTAAGTGTCTTGAGAAGGTTTAATTCCTTAAAATTAAGCTCATGAAATAGGATTTTTCTCTGCTTTGTTTTGGTATCAGTTACTAAATAACCCAATTCAAATTACAATGATATTTAGTGTTCTTGTTTATGTTAATGTAAAAATGTTTCAAAATGTGTCTGACTATATACATACAAGTTCATGTAGTACATTAGTGTCTACAGTGACAGTAAAAATAATTACATTTAATACTTTTAGTTGAACGAATAGGTATACGATTAATTGATAAAAAGTAAACACACTGTTGTTTTAAATTAAACAATGTTAGCATAAATCTTTATTTCCTCTATTTTTTTTAAAAAAAAGAATTTAAGTAGTGTATTCAAGAGACTCAGTTTAATTTGAATATACAGAGAACCTTTTTTTATTTAATTTAATTGTTTAATAATAATAAAAGAAAAAACATGATCTGCTGTGTCTGATTATGTGTTTAAGTGTCGTTAACCTTTGCTAAATAATTAATAGCTAGCTAGACATATTGATGACAGCAATCATTAATTATGAACTACAATTCAAGTTAATATTACTCACTTATAATATTAATTCCTTCTGTAATGTAATGAGTAGATTTGACCTAATTTTTATTATAACGTGATAGCTAATATACATGTTACGTGTTTGTTAAAATAACCTTGGGGTAAAATTTACTCAAAGAAAGTGAGTGTAAATTTGAGATATATTTGAATCTGCATAATGCTACACAACCTTGTTGTAAAATATCGAGCCTACTATTAACCTCACAAACATTCACTATTCTTATCCTAAAATTATCTTTTTAAAAAGACTAATTTAATCGTTCCTTACCAATATCACTTTTAGGGGAAGTATCAAATACATAATGTACTGCTATTTCTATTTGCTTTGTATAACATACATCAAGCACTGTGCAAAATTCTGTCATTACTAAAAAGATGGGTTTTTTCTCTCTCTCTCTCTCTCTCTCTCTCTCTCTCTCACACACACACACACACACACACACACACACACACACACACACACAGAGAACATCCTTAAATCGCAAAACCACGCCGCGCAATGGCAGTGACGTAAGGCAACCGCTCCATTCTTCCAGTTGCTGAGAAGCGAACAATCTGCGATCCCTAGCTGAAAAATTATCAAGTTACAAAGAAAGTTACCTCTAGATGGTAAGAAATTCTGCTTTTTATTTTCTTTATTAAACATTAAATATCTAATTGGTGAACTATTTTTTACTTTAATTTGATCAGCCATTTTAGGAAATTAACTCCGTACATTTATTCTATAAATCCTACAAATTAAAAACAAAAATATAATTATTCTAAATGCATTTTTTACGTTTTAGGTGTTATAATGCCAGAAGCGACAGAGAACCAACCACAGACACATCAGACTGAAAGAAGAAACTGCGTGTCCCTTTATTTAAAGTAGTAAACCGAAATACAGGATTGTTACAGTATGGAGAATATTTCTAACATCGTCAAGACAAACTCACAATGTAATTTAAGCTTGTACCTTTATCACTACGGTTCCCCCAACCGGTCCGATTTAAATTGTACTCCACCGGCGGACTACTTCTTTTTCGCAGATCTGTACGTAGTACTCCCGGTTATTTATTCCCTGATATGTGCAGTGGGATTAACCGGAAATACAGCAGTTATCTATGTCATACTGAAGGCGCCTAAAATGAAGACAGTCACTAACATGTTTATTTTGAACTTGGCAATTGCCGACGATCTCTTCACATTAGTTTTGCCCATTAATATTGCTGAGCATCTCTTGCACTATTGGCCTTTTGGTGAAGTGCTCTGTAAAATTATTTTAAGCATTGATCACTACAATATTTTTTCTAGTATATATTTCCTCACGGTTATGAGCGTTGACCGATACCTCGTAGTTCTAGCCACTGTGCGCTCAAAACGTATGCCGTATCGCACTTATAGGGCAGCCAAAATAGTCAGCCTGTGCGTTTGGTTGTTAGTGATTTTAATCGTGGTGCCCTTTACAGTTTTTGGGGGAGTCTACATCAGCCCGGACGATACAGTGCGAAAAAGTTGTGTGTTAAGTTTTCCAAGCCCAGAAGGTTTATGGTTTAAAGCAAGCCGGATTTACACACTCATACTGGGTTTTGCCATTCCTGTCTCCACGATCTGCATACTCTATATTATGATGCTGTACAAACTGCGCAACATGAGACTCAACACTAATGCCAAGGCGCTGGACAAAGCTAAAAAGAAAGTGACCATCATGGTGTCTATCGTACTGGCTGTGTGTTTGTTCTGTTGGACTCCATTTCACCTCAGCACCATTGTAGCTCTCACCACGGATCTAGGGACCACGCCACTTGTCGTTGGTATTTCTTATTTTATCACCAGTTTGAGTTACGCTAACTCCTGCTTAAACCCATTCCTGTACGCTTTCTTAGATGACAGCTTCAGAAAAGCATTTAGGAAGATGATAGAATGTAGAACTGGGTGAACGTAGAGCAAATGCTGCAGTCGTGTGTCTTTAAAGAGCACAGTAGTACGTTGCTGAAGAGTAAAATCGCGCATTTGTCTTGCGCCGATAGATATGTGCAAGTAAATGTGGCATTGAACGTCAGAATTTGTCCATCTTCTGTGCCAATTTTCTTGATATCTCCAATATCAAAACGTGTTTAATTATGTATTATTGTTAAATGGTTATACCACTGTTATGATAACGAGCTATTATTGTCAAACTTCATTTGGAGTGTTTTATATACCAAATAATTATTATATTAGCATTGTTTTAAATTTTAGTTTTTTGACCATGTGACCATGAAAATACATTTAAATACTATTTAATTGTTGAGTCTGTCTCTTATTATCATATTATACTGTATATGATCAAATTTATTTTTTTACTTTAAATGTAGCAGAATGTGCAGTTCATAATTTTAAAATTGCATGTTACCTCATGAACATTCTACTACCATATTAAAACCCTAACCCTAGTTCCAAATTGTTTTTATTTTATAAAAAAAATAATATAGTGTGTTTAATATGCATTTTTTGGATTTTAATATATTAAGGATTAGATTAGTGAAGTTTCAGTCCAGAGTAAATTAGCTATTCAATTATTTTTACTTTATGTCTGTTAGTCCCAAAGATCATAAGTTCATACAAAATCATAAAATAAAACAGGGAAAAAGCTGAAAAAAGACATAAAAGGTCTGTAGGGTAAATAATATGTTAGGAGCAAACGGAAAAGCATTAAATGATCAGACAAGCTAAATGTCTGGCTACAATCAATGACAGATACAGATTATTTGATGTTCCAGTTTAGTATACTTATCTGGAAAAAAGGAGATGTGAGCCATTTGAGGCTCTGTCTTTCTCATATTAATGGAGGAAACACCTAAAGGCAAAGAAAGACATGTATCAGAGTAATCATCATCTCTAATCTGTCAGTTTAACCCATCTTGTCTCTATTTACAGACAAGCCTCAACTTCATCTGACACCATAAAGTAATTGACTAATTGAATGAGTCTTCTGGGAAAGAAATTGTAATGCCTTACCACTTTTGTATAATTATGTATAATGTTTTGCTGCTGTCCGAACTTATTTTAAGTGTGCTTATAACAAAAATGAAATGCTTTTTCTATATATTAACAATTTTGTCAGTATTTTAAGGTTTTCAGAGGCTGAAACAGGAATTAGGCTATTAAAAAGCTATGCAGGATATAGCACCTCAAGTAAAAAATTAAAAGAACACATGCATTTTCGCACCACCTGGTGGAAATGCATAATAGTTGTAGTCTCATAGTGGCGTGTCATAGGGTCTGGAGCTCATATCCACACATATAAATATCCTCATGCTGAATTTCCCCTTTAGCTATATTTTACCAAAGTATTAAGTAAGAGCCACCATTTTGCTGCAGTATTGAAAGAATAGCACTGTAGTTTTACAATGTGAGTAAATAATAAATAACAAGGCATTAGTAGTTTATGCATATTATATGACTTGCATATAATTAAATAGAAGTTATATTGTACTCAATATTGATATTTTGACTTTTTTTGAAGTTGCTATTGTACAACAAAGACAAATATGCAAGGGTCCATGTACTTACAGTACATCCATTAGTATTTACGGCACTTCACTTTACATTTTGTTATGTTACAGCCTTATTCTACAATGAATTAAATGTATTTAATACACCATACACATACACCATAATGATTTGAAAAAGTGTGTTCAAAATCAAATTTATAAAAAAAAATGTAAACACACGTGCATAAACATTTACAGCATTTACAGCACATAATTCAGGAGGGCATGCCCCTATCTATACAGCGCATGTGCACAAACCAATTTTGATTAGTCCCAGGGTGACCAAGGCCAAGGGAGGTATGTGAGGAAACCAATTCGGAGGACACCCTGGCGGAGCAGGCGCTAAGACACTGGCAGCGGGCTCTAAGACACTTATGGGTTTAAAGTCATAAGACACTTATGGGTTTAAAGTCCTTGGGAGGAGTTTCTGGTGTGTGGAGAAGCCATAGGCCTTAATATGTTTATTTCCAGTATGAAAAGTTATAGTAAAATCGAATCGGCTAAAGAATAGAGCCTACCTGGCCTTCTGGGATTTAAGCTCTTGGTCTTACGCAGATATTTAAGATTTTGATGGCGGGTCCTTTCTAGCCAGTGTCTCCAGTAGCTCTTGGCTTTTGATGTTGTAATTCTTTTTTGGAAAAGTACAAAAACTATGACAGCTGGGGTCCCAATAACATCGTAAAATAACAGAAAAAAAATAACTCATAAAATTAAGGAATCTTCTATTAATAAAATACTTTTTTTTGCTTTAATTTTATAAGATATTGTGTATTTTCGTTTTTCGTATTTTCGTAATATTTCTTTAGCTAGAAATATTTGTATTTGGAGCCTGCTGCTACATCTTGACATGAGGATAAATCAGAAATTTAAAAAGAGACACAGCCAAAACACACATATAAATATTGAGTTGCATTATTAAGAAGTAACAATATACACTCAGATGTTGCCAACAACCTAGTAGCCCGATAATGACCAGTGTAGTGATTGACAGTGATGAAAAAACCTGCCAACAGATCAGGAACACTCTTCAGGATGTGTGTTAAAGATAACCACAAAGGGCAACTGTTTTTTTTGGAGATGGACAACATTAGAAAGACCTCTGAATATAATCCAACCCAAATAATTAAAAGTGCAAACTGCAGCCTTCCCAACTGCCACCAAATTAAATAAATAACTTTCTGACAAAGTCTCATAGGTAGACTCTGTTGCACAGCTCGTGTATTGGACTGCATTAGATTATAGAGAGTTAACTATATCTGTTTTGATGTATAAAATTGACCTCTGTTTTCTTACCTCTGAAAGAACTCCAGTGTTGCTCCTTTGGCTGCTGGGTAGCAGATGTTTAGAAACTAGTAGGAGGCAAACATCAAAACAACATAATTATTAAAGACAGTAATATGGCTAATCACAATGGTTTGGTCCGCAGACAACATGAAGTACTCTGCTTCCAACGAAGAAGTTCCTGGTATTCTCATTCAGCAGAAACTGTTACTTTATGACAAAGACCATATAGTCCAACAATTATTAAATGTAATTTTACTTTACAAACTGATTTTACTGTATATTGAAAAACCCATTAACCTTCATATAAATGGTTATGTAAGCATTATTGTCCAATACATATAACGAAAGGATTTGTATTTTTTTTAACATACAGTGATATAAATAATGGACTGATTAGCCTATTATTAAAATTAATCAAATTACAGACATTAAATTACAAACATAAATCTCTTACCAGCTTAAATTTAAACAACCCATTTTCAATTTTATCGTTGTAGTACATGTAAGCCACTAAATGGCGGTAAAATAAGCAAGTAAGCCATGTGTAGAACAGGGTGAGAAAGACAGAATAAAGCAGTTCAGAGAATATACTAGGTGTCTTAATAAAATCCAGGCAAATAAAGTAATGCCTGAACCAAGACATAAAGTCCTGCAGTGAGCCTTAGGTTTAGTTAACTACATGGGAAAGTTTGTTCCAAATCTGTCAGCAAATACAGCAAAGGTCATTAAGAAGCCTGTTGAAAATAAACACAAAGTGGCAGTGGAAAAGGGAACGTGTAAAGAGTGGATGTGGTTAAAGGGAAGTATGTTTACGGAAGACCAGTGATCCTAAAGACAGTGATCCTCATAGTGATATCAAAGAAACCACTGGGAAAAGTGCCACTACGCATACAAAGACTATTGTTATGTCTTCAAAAGGCATTTGAGTTTAAACCAGGCAAGCACTTAGTAGTAGCAGACACCCTGGGCAGGGCTAGCCTGGATAACAACAGAAGCACAACGGAAGAGGATGTGCAGATTCACTTGGACTCTATCAAAGCACAGATGCCAGTGTCAACAGTGGGCTGATATTGCTAAGAAGAATGTTGGATAATCTATATCAACAATTTAAAGGTGAATTGTTTCTGCTACATGGAATTGTTCTAAAAGGATCAAAAATAGTTGTGCCTGTTGGGAAAATGCTAAAAATGAGGTTAGTGTGAGCTACACACAGTTGTAATGGAGCAATAATTAATAACTAACAATAATATATACATATTAGGAGTAGCACTAAAAGGAGAAATGTAATGAAGCATAACCTGATATAAATTAGGGCAGATAAGAAGAAAATAGGGACAGTGTAGATCAAAATCTACAATATAACAAAAAAAAGGTGTGTGTAAACAACAACTTAGTATAGATGAAATACTAAAAATCACACTTAAGACACAGAGAAAAACATTTTTATTAAAATGCCCCACAACTAATTAACTGGAATAATGTCATCCTTAGCATTGGAGCTAACGGGAAGATAGGGGTGAAGGAAAAGGAGTAAAAATGGATAAAAGAGTAGATTCGTCAAAAGAAAACCAGGGTGGCGAGAGTATAGGGAAAGGAGACACACTGTTTATTGCAATCTGTGACAAACTCCAACGGAGATGTTTAACCCCAGTAGAGGTACCACTGGTCATAATTTTTGTACCATACAGTCTTAAAGTAGAGCTGAATTAAAAGAATCATTAAAGACAAACTTGGAAATTATCCCACAATAAGAAAATTACATCACAATGCAACCCAGATCACAAGGTATGTTCACAATGTACATCTACATCACAATGAACAATTACATCATTCTGAAATAAGGGTAACATACATCACAATGAGGAGATTGCGAATGAATCACAATTGGATAAATCTGATTTGGCTTTTTGCTTGTACCATTTATTGTTGGAAAGATTGCCTTCTGTTAGATTCTCTGAATGCTTTCTGACTGCAATAAATTGCAATAAAGATTTTTCTTTAATAATTTAATTAGGACATAGTGGAAATTGGCTCAATTGTGACACCCCTACAAATGTGTTTGCTCAGAGGTGAGCTCTAATTTTTGACATGCCTATCTCCATAAAAAAAAATGTTAAAACTGTGCATGAGGGGCACTTGGGAATGGAGAAATGTAGAAAGCGGGCATGATAGGTATTATATTGGCTGGGCATGCACAAAGAAATAGTGACATTAATGCAGCAATGTAAAGTATGCCAACGTCACAGATATCAGCAAACCTATGGAATCACACAACAAACCAATGGAACCATAGAGAAAAGTTGGATTGAATTTATTTTAGAAGGAAGACAAAGATTACTGCTCATGGACTATTATTCCATTTACCCAGAATTTTGAGGCTATTGAACAAAACAGCTGAACAAGTGGTTGCATGTCATAGTATTTCAATGACTCTATTAAGACAATGGACCACAATTAAACACATCACAGCAGGTCCTCTTTAACCATAATCCAATATCTTATCAGTGAAAGGAGTGCAGACCGTGAAAAGCCTACTGAAAAAAGCTAGTGAGACTGGGGAAGATCCATACTTAGCTGTTCTTAAACTATAGAGCATAACTATTGGAGAATGGCCTCTTACCGGCAAAAATTACTCGTGAATAGGAAATTGTGGACAAAGGTTCCATCAGGAATGCATTAAAGTAGAGTGAATCCTGCAAATTAGTGGCTGATGAAATACTACAACAGAACACCCAAACCACTGAGTCCACTGGCTCAGGAAGAAGTAGTACAGTTGAGATGTGATAGATAGTGGGGACCGCTGGTTAAAGAGACTAGACCCAGATAATATTTTAATAATAAGTTTTAACAGAACATGGAAAGTTAATGAGGCAGAACATAAGAACCTGCTTAAAAGTGCCCTCAAGAGAAAAAAAACTCTGATTTTCCTTTTAGTTATGCTGTCCTAGTTAGTCTTGCCAGAGTCCTTGCTTGCATTAAGTACGCAATCACTCTATACACTGTAATTGCAACTATGCTTAACTGTTTTCCTTTTTTTTCTTCTTCCTTTCCTGTCTCTTTCTCTCTCTCTCTCTCTCTCTCTGTCGAGCTACATACGCCACTAATGAGCTGCCAGTGATCCAGGCCCCATCTCCACTCCGGACCTGTCTGACCCTTCAGTGTGACCCGCCTCTGGATGATGATCGTCACATTACCAGGTTGACTCTGAGGACACTTCCACTCTGCCAGGAAGACGCTCCATTTTTTTCTCAGGACTCATGTCATAAGGGACAATCAGGAACAAACTGATGTCTGTTTCATTTGCATTTTATAATTTCTTTGATTGCGTACAGCTGCTTTGTGACAATGACTGCCGATGAAGAAAGAAAATATGACATCTAAAAGTATTGTAATTTAAAAGGGAGACTTGCAACCTGAATACAACATAAAAACTGATAATGTGTCTTATTTCTGTGTAGCTCTTGATGATGCACATAAGCTTTTAGGGTTTTTACAGAAACAACACAAATATTACAGGTGTAATCTTTGAACATCTTTAACTAAAGCACAAGACTGACCATTTAAGCTAACCCCTTATCTGCTTGCACAGCTTATCTGCAGAAAGAAAGACAAGTTTATGTCAGTGTTTCGTACACATTCATTAAGAAAATCTGTAAATATCCAAGAAAATATGAATATTAAACACTATCAATTGTAGGTAGGTAAATTAGGAAAAACAATTAGACCACCTCAGTAATATTACATTAGCTATAGCATATGCTAGCATGCTAACGTTCACTCAACATGAGAGAAGTGAGTTCGGTGGTTAATATCTCATAATTAGCTAACACTTTAGTGCCTTTGTCAAGCTAAAGAAAATAAAAAGTCACAGCGGTATATAACTACTAATGCTACTAACATGAGTTCAGTATATTTGCCTTGGAGCTGCAGAGTGCCGTTGTGTCCGTCCTTTGGATGTTGTTTTTTCCTCCCATAAGATTACCCGCTGCTATTTTTTAAACAACAATTTCAGAATGTTTGGGCGTCTAAAAAATTTCTAAAATTCGCCCTCACTACTGGTTATTCAATCCCCATGTTCTCTTCCAAAATACTGAAATTTTTAAAATGGAACCTCTGTAAGTAATGTCCCATTACCTCTTTTCTGCATACCATGTAGTTATTCCCATCCCATCCTCCCCAGAGCAATGCCGTTATTGTTTAAACCTGAGTTTAAGACAGCATCAGAGCTCCTCTGTAATGGTAGTCCACTGAGGCAAGACAGAGTTGAAACCCATGTGCAGTTTATTTACAGAAGTGAACTATATACAAAACACTAAACTTGACTATAAACAAAACTAAACAAACAAAGAACATGAACCAAAGTTAACTTGAACAAGAAGCATGAACAAGGAGCATGAACAAGAAGCATGAGCAAGAAGCATGAACAAGAAGCATGAACAAGAAGCATGAACAAGAAGCATGAACAATAACTCTCCTCATTAGCATACAAACAGTAGACAATAATCCACAAATACAGGGTAGACAGAGGGGCTATAAATACACAAAGAACTAATGAACATAACAAGACACACCTGACAGAACAAACCAATGAGCACGAGACACAGAGACAAGGGGAATCACAAAACAGGGAGACAAGGAGACAAAACAATAATAAACTAAACAGGAAGTAAACAAAACCAAAACATAACAGATGCTAGCTAGCGTAGCAGCATTAGCTAGCTAGCAAGCTAAGCTAACATAAACAAAACAAAACAAAACATGAAACAAGAACCTTACATCCTGATAATCCACAAGTTTTGACTGCTGTCAGGTGGCTCTGATATGTGGGTTTTCTGTCCTAGGAATGCTGTCATCTGACAGAAAGTATATTAAATAATGTCCTGATTTTCAGATTTAGTTTATTTTTAATGCATCCATGTCCTATGCAAACTGTATTTCATCCAGATTTAAATACATTTGGTTAATGTAGATAGAAATCAGTGCATATATTTTGAGATTCCTCACCAGCCTCCAGCGCCTGTGGAGTGCCTTGATGTCTCAAATTATGCTAAATTCATGATGCTCTTGAATTTTGTAACAGCATCTGTGGCTGCATTTACCTGGCAACTTGAGGATCTCGAGTGGCAAACATTTTGGCGCTCGGCTGTGGAGCAGCAGACATCTTGGGGCTTGGCTGTGGAGCAACGGCCATTTTGGAGCTTGGCTGTGGAACAGCGGCCATCTTGGAGCTTGGCTGTGGTGCAGCGGACATCTTGAAGCTTGGCTGTCTCTGGTTTGTTGGCCTATTTAGGAGGTTTCAGGGTTTTTCATCTGTTAACGAGAGACCGCTTAGATGCAATGCAAAATCCAAATATTCAGCGAGGGACAAGGGAATTTTTCCTCCTGCCAACTTAATGTGAATATTGTCATTAACGCTAACCCGAAAAATGTCTTTCAGGGCGACATCATTAAAGCCCACGAGGTCACAAAGTTCACAAAAAGCTTCCACATAATCCTCAATGGCTTGAGTGCCTTGACGAAGGCAGACGGCTAACTGCTGGGTTAATATTTTTGAATTGAGGCAATAATATTTTAGAACCCAAAAGTGCAGTTTATTTACAATAGTGAACACAAAGAATAAATAATTGACCAAACAAAACAGCAAATATGAACTACACTAAATTGACTTGACTTAAACTTAGCTTAGTTTAAACTTTAAACTAGACTTAGCTTTACTTTAACCTTAACTTGGCTCAAGGGCAGTGGTACAGGGACAAACCAAAACCCAAGACAAGACAAAGGAAACATCTCCGATACGTATGGTAAACCTTGTTCCTATTCTCTATTTATTTTGAAAAGTCTAATGAAATTTGCAGGTGAGACTAATTAGAATTATGGAAATAGTGTAAGTTGCGTGGCAGAGGAATTGCGTGTTACCATTACACTAACATGGTCTTGTAATGTTATTTGAGTGAAACTTGCGTTTACACATATTATACAGTATTTGACAAATATCATACTGTAAGTTTTTGTAAATTTACCTTACCACTTAAACTAGTTAAATTAGGCCCAAATTATATTAGTGGTTCTAAGATTACTAACACATACTGGATCAAAATGATTATAAGTAATTTGAGTAAATTTATGTTATGAGATACCAGAATGAGGAGACAGGTAGGTTTAAACCCAAAGGGGGGTTTTATTAAAAGTAAATTAATTAAAAGTAAATCTAAATTGGAGGACACCGGAACAGGAGGAATATATGCTGGTGCAGTGACCTTATTCTCAGAATTACTGGACGGAAAAACACAGGGTGAGTCTAGTATTCTCTAAGTGAGACCAGACAGTGACAGAGTGTGCTGTGTTAAATAGGGAAGTAAGGAAGTGTGAGATCTGATGATAATAATTTACAGGTGAAAGTAATTAGAATTCCAGAGAGTGTGGTGAGTGGTGAAAGAGTTGGGTGTTACTGTAAATATTTAGTCTAAACAATTTTTTAACTTATGGTTACAGTCACTTACAGTTACACTATAAATTTATTTAGCATAATTTTTTAAATCATTCTTAAGTCCTGAAATATCTCCATACATAAAAAAATAACATTATCTATAGCAAGAACAGAAGCTACACCCAATTTTAGTTATTTTTGGAAATACATTGTAAATAAGCAGAGAGAATAAAGCATTGGGAGATTAAGAGCCGACGGGAATTTAAAAAGCACTAAAATCTTTACGATTGTACCATTAATATTCACTAGATGGCGCTTAATAATTACTAACAATGTCCACGATTTAAACTACAAAAAGATAAGAATAATTTTTCTTAAAAAATCAATCAATAAAAACCATACGGTTTATCTAAGTGTACCACTGTCTACTACTATTACTGCTAGATGTGGTAATTTCACCACCAAAACACCAAAGCTAATTGATGTTATATGTTCTCCAAATTAAAGTCTGTGTCATACCCCATCTTTTGAAGACAAACACTGGAGCAAAAACCAAAAAGTTCATTTATGTCTGGAGATTTACCCCTTTGCAGATAAATGACATTTATAGGATGTGATTTTTAAAATATTATAATCTGTGGAAGGGGCATGAGAACCAGAATGATAGTGGTAGAAACACAAATCCACAGAAGTATATCAAAATTAAGAAATGGCATCTTTATTGGAATTTTATTACACTTATACCATACAATCATTATATAGAGTTATATAGAGGACTAATGTCAACCAGTTAGGTTATTGAAAATTATTGGATTTTGTAGAAATTACCTTGGCCCAGGTTAAGTAAACTCAGTCGTTTTGGTTATCTTGGCTTGTAAGTATCAAACTGAGATACTTATATGTGGTTACAAACTTCTAAATGAATAATATTTGTGCCTGTGACATAAACTGTGCACCTTGGTCTTATGGCTATTTTGTGGTAATATGTCTGGAAAGTCATATTAGAGCTAGTGATTCTAGGCCGAGTCCCTGTTATGTGTCTGACAATATGATCATCAGCAAGGTCATAGTGATTACTGAGGATTACTTCATTTATTATTATGTTTTAAAGCCTTTAATATGTAGCGTACAGTGAGTAGTTTATATAATATACATAATTTATAAAGGCTTTATTACAAAAGTGTTTTGTTGTTTCTTGTTAGACTATTATTAGTCTACCTCCTACATTTTTTCTGACTAGTAATCAAAAATAGTTTTTTTATATATCAAAGCTACCTGTGCTCTAAATGCACATTTTGGATCACTAATTATACTACAACATAAATAGCTTTTACATATGTTTCTGTTGATCAGGGTAAAAATACAGCTAGTGCTAGTAATAGTTACCGAAGTGTTGTTGCAGGACATTCAGTTATGTTGAGTCTGTTGTGTTAGCTGCCTATGTAATAATATAATACAGATAATACAGTATAAGCCTTGGGTTTCATTTCATTTTAATTTTTTTTTCAACTTCAATGCAGTGTTGGTCTGTAAATAGATGCTAAGCACATGGAGCAGGTTTGGAAAAGCCAAAAATATGTAATTGTAGAGGCAGGTAGGATTGTTTAACATGTGCTTCAATGAGTGGCAGCAGACATAAACTAAAAAGGAGCAAACGTCTAGAAAAAGAGCGCTTATCTCAATTTGTATGCAAAAAGCTATTTGTATGTGTATAAATCCTAAAAAGAGATATTTTCATTTGTTCCCATTTTCTTAATTCCTATTTAAACTGTGACTAAGTGTAATAGTCATCTTATGTACAGTACAATCAAAATATATTACATAAGAATTTACCACTATCTGAGTTTGACTGTATCATAGTAATTAACAGACATGGAAGTATTTCTACTAATTTCACATAGCAGCTAGTCAGTTTATAGTCATGAGTGGTGCCTAAAGCACCGCAATGCATTTGTACCCTTTTACACTTTAATTAAACATCAATGTAAATGCCAACTTGCAATTCTGTTATATAAAAGTGCATTTTAATTTTTTTATTTGCTAAACGGTGTTTTGAAAGATGTAATCTGCATTATTGATTTTCACTGGCACAAGAAACAATTCTCTCTCCCTCTCGCTCGCTCTCTATCTCTTGCTGTTGTTGGTGCGCAATGTATACAGTGTTGATTCTGTTGCAGGACAGTATTCCAAGTAGTGCTCTTTGACATTCATAACATTCCACATTCATATTTGTAACACATCAAATCACTGCCACAACTGTTTAAGCATTACCTCAGTGTTAGACATTGTATGTGGATTTTAAATGAATATAAATAATAATTTGTGCACTAAAACATATAGATAGTAGGATGAAAAAGCGATATTAAATGAAATATATTAAAGTAAACTGGAAACTCCATATGAGGCAGATTTGTATTTCTTACCTGTAGACTAAAATGGATAGTCATCCCAGGAACAACGCAAACCCAACCAGGTTTTGGGGGCTCAGGCCCTTCTATTTTTTAAAAGTAATTAAAAGCACATTTGAATTACACTTAATATAAGAATGTGTACGAAACAGTAGTAGTGATAAACATTTAAAACAATGGCCCTTCCCATACATTTCATACATTTCTTTACAATGACATGACACATACAGCGGCAAAGGCAATATATTGCCCTGCCCAACCCCCACAAAGCACACTTATAGTGGGAACAGTTGGTCTATGTGCAAAATACTTTAATGAATCCCAGCATAATGGGATTATACATCCTCCGAGCTTTTAAGAAATACTCCACACAATCACTGATTTGAAAGATGTGTGTGATATATGTTAATATTGCTATTATGTAGGCTTAATTATCTGTTTCCCTATCTGTCGTTCACTCCGACGTTGTGTCGAGTGACGACACTAGGGATCGCGTTTTGGGAGCCCGAATACCTCTGAGGTATTATAAAAAGGCCAATGAAATTGGATGAGCAGAATTTGCATAGCCAGTTACAACCCGGACTTCCGAGTATAAATAGACCGGCCGCGAAACTGCTCAGCCGAATCTGACTTCACAGCGGCAGCAGCAGTGTTAAAGCAAAAGCTTTTGCAAGCAACAGCCATAGAGAAGAAGCGTTTGAAGGCAATTACCTCTTCGCGTCACTGTAGAAGCAGCAGCACGATCAGCGGTCTCTCCCTAGCGGCGGCACTGGCCAACCCAGAAGTGGCGAGAGGACCCCTGTGTGCATCGGTGTCAGCACAGGTTCAGGTCTGTGCGTGCCATTTACATCCCAGGCGACTTCAGCTGTGCAGCGGACGCGCTTTTACAACAGAGGTCGCTTGGGGGCGAGTGGCGGCTCCACCCGCAAACAGTCCAGCTGATTTGGGATCGGTTTGGCCAGGCACAGGTAGATCTGTTTTCCTCGGTGGAATCGACCCATTGCCAGTTGTGGTTTTCCCTTACTGAGGCCGCCCTCGGCACAGACGCACTGGCACACACCTGGCCCAAAGAGTTGTGCAGGTACGCTTTCCTTGAACCTCCACGTGTGGTCTCTGGACGGGACCAGGAGGATCTAAGAGATCTATCACCGCAGTGGTAAATACCATCCTTTAGGCTAGAGCCCCCTCCCTGAGGTAGCTGTACGACCTGAAGTGGCGTGTGTCCGTTGACTAGTGTACCTCCCGTGGGAGGACCATCAGAGGTGTGGTATTGGGCCAATACTCAAGCAGGGTTGAAGGAAACCTTTCCGCCTCTACCATTAAGGTGTATGTGGCTGCCATCTCGGCTTACTATGACACCTTAGGGGACAGATCGGTGGGGAGACACGAGCTGGTGGTCAGGTTCCTTAAAGGCTGCAGGAGGCTGCGGTCTCCGGCACCACGCCTTATTTCCTCTTGGGATCTCCTTTTGGTCCTACAGGCTTTACAGAGAGACTCCTGAGGCGGCCCTATGTGTGTATCCTCCACTGTGGAAGAGGCTTCCGGAGCAGTGTTCCCCATCTCTGTAAGTAGAAACAATGTGTGTCCCTGGGCCTGGCTTCCCTCCGTGTGCGGAGCCCACCCCACTGCTCTTTCCCTATGTTGTACTGCCTCTTTTTGTTAGTCCTAGGTAATTCTTCACATACTACCCCCCAGATAGCGGAATATGATCTTCGTAGGGCCCTCTGCCCCTCGGGGAGGGGCCCGGTCCCGGTGTGGCAGGACTCCCAGCGATGAGTAACTGGAAGGTGACTATCTAAAAGGCTTTGCTGAGGATCCAATCTATTTATACCCAGAAGTCCGGGGCGTAACCGGCTATGCAAATTCTGCTCGTCCAATTTCTTTGGCCTTTTTAAAATGTCAGAGGTATTCAGGCTCCCAAAACTAAAAACTAAACTAGAAGGAGCAACTGTCGAGAAAAAGCTTATCTCCATTCGTATGCAAAAAGCTAGTTGTATGTGTGTAAATCCTAAAAAGAGATATTTTCATTTGTCCCCATTTTCTTAATTCCTATTTATTTAAGTGTAATAGTCACAATCAAAATATATTACATAAGAATTTACCACTTTCTCAGTTTCACTCTATCATAATAATTAACAGACATGGAAGGATCCCCAATTTTCACATAGCAGGAGGGGTGAATTTGCAGCTAGTCAGTTTATACTCATGAGTGGTGCCTTAAGCACCCCAATGCATTTGTACCCTTTTACACTTCACATCAATGTAAATGCCAACTTGCATCCCTGTTATATAAAAGTGCATTTTATTTTTGTATTTGCCAAAACATGACCCCTAGTGCTGTCACTCGATACAACGTCTCATCAGAGAATGAGGGTGACCATACGTAACCGAGACGTTAAACTCAATTAACAGACACTAGAAGGCAAATCTCTGCTTGTGCACACTAGTGACGATCATGCAGTGTAAAGGGTCAAATCTGAAAAAATAGTTGAGATACAGGAAACTGGGGCCTTATGTATTAATGCTGTGTACACACAAAAACTTTGCGAACGCCAGCTTTTATGGTCGGATTTACTAATAGTGAAATTAACGTAAAATGTGCCTGGCGTACATACATTTTTCATGGTTTTTGTGGCGCCTCTTAGAGGCAATAACTTAAAGCTGCAAACATTAGACTACAAAGTATTAATTTGTTATTGATCAAATAGGCTAATTGACTTCATATGTTTCTATACAACTCTTGTTTTAAACAACTCTCAATCTATGGCAATGCTAGCTGTATGGGACTAAAAAAATCACATGTCTACCAGGTATATAAGGTTCCCATACGATGCAGTTGACTAGCTAAACATTAAAGCTGAATTTGAAGTCTTTGTACATAAGGCCCCTGGTACGTTAAAAAGTAGTAACAGACCACAAAATCAGTGGGCATTTTTGAGACCCAACAGAGTTTGCAATTCTTACTATTGTAATCTCATGCAGTGTATAATAGGGCTGAAGGATGAATCAAAATCAAATCGCAAAAAGGACGATTATACAGACTTTTATAAAATACTCCACAGTATCATTGTTTTGCAAGATAACTAAGGTCATTTAAATTTTTGTCATTATGTTTATTTTGTTATTATATGGGCTTTATTATCTATATTTCAAAAACATGGCCGAGATACAGGGAGCAGGAACATTAAAAAGTAGTAACAGACCACAATATCAGTGAGCATTTTCAGTGAGCAGAGAACTATTTGTATTAAAAACTTGCTGCCAACTATTTAACAACCTATTTTGAGACCACACAGAGTTGTTTGCGATTTTTCCTATTGTAATCCCGTGGCCAGTCTGTTACCACCCTAACTTCAGATTGATACATGTACACACCTTATGAACTGATGTGGTAACCAAGGAACATGACTTGATTGCAATGGAATCAATTTTTTCTGCCTTGACAAACAGTTTGTGCTTTAGAAGATGCTTTAGCACAGTGTGTACATGACGAACATGCTGGCGGGAATGAGTAGAGGAGTATGTCGTCAATGTAAGCAGACACAGATATTCAGGGGATCTCGAAAGATATCATTTACAAAGGCTTGGAAGACTGCTGGGACATTCAACAGGCCCTAAGCCATGACCAGATACTCATAATGTCCTCGAGTTGTGATTAATGCGGTCTTCCACTCGTCTTCCTCCCTTATCCGGATTAGGTTATAGTTTAGTGACGACGCAGGCTTTGTGGGCAGAGGGTAGCAGTACTTAATTGTGACTGCATTGAGAGCTCTATAGTCAATGCACATTCATAGGCTGCCATCCTTTTTTTCCACAAAGAAGTAACCTGATGCTGTGGGAGATGTGGAGGGGTGGATGAAACCAAAGGCCAGAGCTTCTTCAATGTAAGGGAGTTCTGAGGCCTTGGCTTTACTGAACACCTCTAGAAATTCATGACATTCAACAGGGATTTTAATGTGAGCTGGCTTCTCTGAACCTTGTGTGTTAATGGTAAGACATGGAACAGAGGGTACCGAAAGTAAACAATGACTGTGGCTATGATCAAACCAGAAAACAATGTCTACAGCAGTCTATAAAATGAGAGTGTCAGGAGTTTAGAGCCATAGAAACCCTAGGATGATGGGATTTTAGGGTGCGGAGATGATGTGGAAGGAAAGCTCCGCCTGATGGGAATCCCCCACCCGCAGGGTTATAAGTGCTTTATGGTGAGTGATGGCTGGACCAATAGGCTGCCTATCGATAGCCAAAATTTGGAGTGTAGGGATGCATGGCACAGTGCGTAGTTTAAATAGTTTAACCACGTGGCTGTCTAAAGAGTTTAATGCAGACCCTGAGTCTGGGACACAGAGTCAGTAGTAATGTAAGCAGGCACCGATAGACACATGGTGGGGAAAAGAGTGCACACTGGGTGACATACTTTGGTTGAACGTTGAGACCCCTCACAGGGCATAAAGCACTAAAGTGGTTGGGGCCCCTCCTAAAGAAACACAGCCTGAACTGAAGTCTGCACTGACATTCTTGGGCCGACAACTTGGTGAATCCCAACTGCCTGGTTTCTGACCCCCCACGAGTGGCCGCCAGTGTGCTTTCATGCATGGGACATGCCCCTCTTGTGAGGCACTGCCCACCCACAGGCACATTGCGTGCTCGGCTGGAGGTTTTTGCCCAGCAAAAATCCCCAGCCGCCCGACCACTCATCACTCGATTCATCCTACCTCTGGGCCTGAGGCCATAGTGGTGTGTGCTGAGGAGGAGCAGGGAGGTGGGGCAGCACCGCCGGGACACTGGAGGGACATGAGGGGAGTGGGCTCATCGAACCAGATCTGTCGATCGCAGCATCTAAGAGTGGGCTTGAGTCCATTGAGGCTTGAGGTTCTTGAGTGCCGGTCGCGTCACTAAGCTGCACCTGCCCCCGGTTCCTTTTTTTCCCGGAGGTACACGAGGAGCTGATGAATGATGTGAAAATTGCCGTTTTGCCCAATCGACCACCGGCCCACCGCTCCTTGGCTCTCACCTTCCTCGAGGGGGAACAGCAGGTGAGCGCTACGTTGGTGGCACAACCTGGCTGGATGCGGGAGGCTGAGAGGGGGACGGGGTCGAGCTCTTTCTTACTCTCAGTGGTCAAAAAAAAGAGCAATATTCTCCTCTACTGGGGGTCAGTAGGATTAGGACGGGCCATAGGTGCCTATTCCCTCAGCGGGCCACAGGAACGTCTGCTCAGCCGCAATGCTTACTGTCAGGTCTTCTCCTCTTATTCCTACCCTGCTAACGAATGCTATCCCATCCATCAGGCATGGGTTCATCTGGCAGCTCCTTCGTCGAGTGTCAGGTCTCAAGGGGGAAGTTGCACAGTGGCAAGGACGCTCATTTCTTACCACGGAATCTCCCCAACCAGCTATCCCCAGCGGATCCCACCCAGCTTGGTCTTGGCAGGGGCCATTGGCAGGGGCCATATTGGTGAGGTACCTGGGGGCTTGGGTGAGCCTCTCCGGTGCCACCCAGTGGTTTCTCAGGACCATTCAGCTTGGTTGGCTACGTGATTCAGTTCGCCAGGCGCCGACCCAGTTTCAGATTCTGGTTACCTCAGTCCGAGGGGAGAATGCTGCTGTCCTGTCCTGCGGTCAGAGGTCCAAGCGGACTGAACCTGTCCCCCAGGCCAAGATGAACATTAGAACCAAGAAGGGGGAAACATTTATGGGAGCAGGCCGATCCTACCAAGAAGGGGGGAGGGAAGCAGGCCGATGGATTTGAGGACACTGAACTGGACTCTTACAAGTTCCCGTTTCAAAGATGCTAACTTTCAAACACATGTTAACGTGTGTAAGGTACCAGGATTAGTTCGTGGCTGTAGACCATACGATGCATATACTGCCATATCTCGATCCTTCCAAGACACAGACCCTTTCTGCAGTTGCTTTTGAAGGTCGTGCATATCAGTACAAGGTCCCTTCGGGCTGTCCCGTTGCAGCGGCTCATGAATCCTTCACGAATACGCATCCTCAATTATCTCGACAACTGGCTAATCTGGCTAATAGCTCACTCACGAGAGGTTGTGGTTGTGCACAGGGACAGGGTGCTCCACCACCTTGCCCAGTGGGGTTCGGGTCAAACTGGAGAAGAGCAAACTCTCCCCTGTGAGAATATCCCTTTTCTCGATATCATTGGATTTGGTCATTTGGATTTGGTCGTGATGAGGGCTGGCTCTCTCAAGCCGGAGGAGCGTGCTGAGATGGGTGGCTCTCTCAAAACAGCTCAACACAGCTGCAGTCCCCCAGAAGCAGTTCCAGAGCTCCTGGGGCATTTAGCTTCCGCATCTTCAGCCGCAGTGGTTCGCTGGGCCTGATGAGCACATGAGACGCTTCAGCACTGCCGCTTAGACTGGGTCCCGAGATGGGCATGGCGTCATGGCACACACCGGTGGCAGGTAACCACGACGTGTAACCACGACGTGTGCCGGACTCTCAGTCAGTGGGAGGTGTGCCCCTAGAGCTGGTGGGTCCAGGCATGTTGTCATTATGACAGATGCGTGCGTAGACCACAGGCTGGGGTGCCGTATGCAAAACAGGCAGGCAGCCGCAGCCCCGGCGGCAGTGGCTTGTCAATTGCCTTGAGCTGCTGGCGTTAGCTCTGTGTGGTTAGCTCTAAGGAGGTTTCGGCCCATTATTCAGGGCAAACGTGTTGATCGGACAACACTGCAATGGTGGCCTACATCAACCATCAAGGAGACATGCAACGCTCCTGTTGCATGTCTCAGTATGCCCATCGTCTCTTGATGTGAAGCTAGCACAGGCTCAAATCTGTGCGTGCCACTCACGTTCCAGGTGACCTTAATCGTGTGGCAGATATGCTCTCATGACAGAGACCCCTTGGGGGCGAGTGGAGGCTCCACCCACAGACGGTCCAGCTGATTTGAAGGTGGTTTGGCCAGGCGCAGGTGGATCTGTATGCCTTTGACAGAATCGACTCACTGCCAGTTGTGGTATTCCTTGTCTGAGGCCCCCCTCGGGATGGATGCCCTGGTACACAGCTGGCCTAAGGGACTGCGCAATTACATCCCCCCAAGTGAGCCTCATGGCACAGGTTCTGTGCGAGGTCAGGAAGGACCAGAAGCAGTTGCTGCTCGTGGCGCCTTACTGACCCAGCAAGACTTGGTTCTCTGAACTAGTCCTGCTGGCAGTAGCGCCTCCTGGCCTATTCGCCTGAGAAGAGCCCTTCTCTCCCAGGGCAGGGCACGATATGGATTTCTGGAGGCTCCATGTGTGGTCCCTGGACGCGACCAGGAGGACTTAAGAGATCTGTCACCCTCTCTGATGAACACCATTATTCAGGCTAGAGCCTCCTCAACGAGGCGTATCTTTGTTGATTGATGTGCCTCCCATAAGTAAGACCCATGGAGATGTGGCATCAGATCTGCAAGCAGGGCTGAATAGGCGCCTTTCTGCCATCTCGGCAGGCCACGACACAATAGGGGGAAGATCGGTAGGGAGGCACGATCTGGTGCTCAGGTTCTTCAGGGGCTGCAGGAGGTTGCGCCCTCTGGTACCACGCCTCGTTCCCTCTTGGGATCTCTCTGTTGTCCTCCAGGGCCCACAGGGAGACCCCTTCGAGCCCTTGCAGTCGGCGGAGCCCTCTCTCTGAAGATGGCCTTGCTGACTGCACTTAACTCAATAAAGAGGGTGGGGGATCTGCAAGCCTTCTTTGTCGACAGAATGTGCCTGGAATTTGGCCCAGCAGACTCTCACGTTGTCCTCAGACCTAGGCCGGGCTACGTGCCCAAGGTACCCACCACTCCCTTTGGTGACCTTGCAACCTATTGCCCCTCAGCAGTGGAATCCCATCCTGCCTTTGTTGTGTCCGGTACGGGCCCCGAGAGCGTACCTGGACCACACACGGAGCTTTAGACGCTCTGATTAGCTTTTTATCTGCTATGGAGGAAGGCGGAAAGGGGACGCCGTCTCCAAACGAAGGATCTCCCACTGGAGAGTGGAAGCAATCCTTGAAGCCTACAAAACCAGGAGGTGAAGGCTCACTCCACCAGGGGGGTTGCCGCCACATCAGCCCTGGCGAATGGGGTTTCACTAGCGGACATATGGAGAGCTGCAGGTCGGGCTACTCCCAACACATTCGCTAGGTTTTACAACCTACGAATGGATTCCGTGTCTTTCAGAGTCTTGTGCCACTTGGGTTTGCATGGATCCATTCCTGACACAGGACCGCCTTTTATCCTTCCATCAAGCTGCCCCCCTAGCCAGTCCAGCAGAGGGAATAGCCGGGGGAGACCAGAGCTAGGTGGTTCCTCCTGGGAACCCTAGCTAGGTTAGTTCTGCATGTAGTGGCTCCCCTGGTGGCCCCATGTTTTCCACTGAGGTAAGTGTTCCCGGTACAGTGTTCCCCTCTTGCTGGAATCTTTCTAGGTTTTGGGTCCCCAGGTCTGGTTGTCTCCTACTGGTGCGGAGCCCACCCCTGGGCCTTGTGTCAGTCCTTGGGTGACTCTTCACATACTAAGCTGGTGGGATGTGATCTCCGTAGGCCCCTGCCCCGTGGTGGTTTCCAGCGTGATATGTACATATATGAGGTGAGTGTTATGAAAAGGCTAACGCTGTGGATTTTGTCTACCATAGCCCTCCCCCTTCTGGGAGGGGGGTAGGCTCCCAGGCTGCTGGTAGGTCATGAGGTTGAGTATGGCTGCGCTTCGACACACTGGTTCTTGTCGGCACTTACCTTTGGTGGACCCCTAGTATCGTCACTCAACACAACGTCAGCGTAAGCGACAAAAAGGGAATGTCTCAGTTACATATGGTAACCCTCGTTCACTAGTGACCCTTAGTGTCGTCACTCGACACAACGTCTCCAGTCCCTCCATCAAGGAACGAGGGTTACCATACATAATGGAGACATTGTTTTGATGGTTTTCTGTTAGTTTAAACATAGCAGCTTCAAGAACCTGTCTATAACTGGCCATATTGTCCTTATTCGCAATTTTAAAAAATTCTAATTTAGTTTTTCTTTATTTTTGCTCGAGGTTACGGATTGCTCTCTTAAAGGTGTGGGTATGACTTTTGTACCATGGTTCAGATGATTTATTTAATCGTAAGGTGCCAACAGTGTCTAATGTGCTAGCTATACATTATGCATTTACATTTACATTTGGAGCATTTGGAGCACGCTCTTGTAGCAGACAAGAAGTGTATTTAAGTCACATCAAAAAACCTTCTCTTTAAATTCTCAAAAATGCTGATAATAGATCACAAAAAGTGTGCAACAACAAAAAAACCTGTTGAATAGAGTAAGGGTGTTTTTTTTTTGTTTTTTTTTTGTTTTTTAGATGTCAAGAGCAAGGTATTTTAGAAAAAAGATGGGTTTTTTCAAACGCCTCTTGAAGATAGCTAGTGACTCTGCTGTTCTGACATTGATGGGAAGTTCATTCCACCATCTTGGTTCCACCAATCAGTCAAGACAGAGAAAAGTCAGAACTTGAGGCAGACCTAGGCAGACCTCGTGTCCTAGGGGGTGGTGGAACAAGCCAGAGCAGTGGCTTGAATGGATCTGAGGAGAGCGTGGTGTGAATGCGTAGGTAGTGTAAGGTGGAGGGTGCAGCTCCGTTTCTGGCTTTGTAGGCAAGTGTCAGAGTTTTGAATCTGATGCGCGCAGCTGTTGGGAGCCAATGGAGGGAGAGCGCAGCAGTGGAGTGGTGTGTGAAAACTTTGGTAGGTTGAAAAACAACACGTGCAGCTGCATTCTGAATCATCTGCAGAGGGCGAATAGAATAGCACTCAGAGGTAGGGCCAGCCAGGAGCGAGTTGCAGTAGTCTAGTTTAGAAATTACAAGAGACTGCACAAGCAACTGGGTGGCCTGAGTGGTTAAGAAAGGTCGAACCCTCCGGATGTTATGCAGGATAAACCTGCAGGAACGTGTTATGTTGGCAACATGTAAGGAAAAGGATAATTGATTGTCCATAGTTACCCCCAGGTTGCGAGCACTACCCCAGGTTGCGAGCACTGGTTGAAGGGAAGATCTGTGAATTGTCCAGGTGATTGCAAGATCCGGGTGATTGCAAGATGGAAATGAGTCACCTGGGAGAAAAAGTAGTTCAGTTTTGCTAGGGTTGAGTTTCAGCTGGTGAGCAGCCATCCATGATGAAATGTCTGTCAGGCAGTTTGAAATCCTTGCAGAAACCGTGGGTCTGATGGAGGAAAAGAAAAGACAAGTGAGTTTGAGTGTCATCAGCATAGCAATGGTATGTGAACCCGTGTGAAGAAATAACCAAGTGAGTGAGTATAGAGGGAGAAAAGAAGAGGACCAAGTACTGAGCCTTGTGGGACACCAGTGGAAAGTCTGCGTGGGGCAGATGTTGTACCTCTCCATGTTACCTGATATGAACGCCCTTCCAAGTAGGAAGCAAACCACTGCCACGCGTTCCACAAAAATGTTCCGAGACTGCCGAGAGTGGCGAGGAGAGGGATAGCAGGATCTTGTGGTTGACAGTGTCGAATGCAGCTGAAAGGTCGAGGAGGATGAGGACAGATGACAGTTTGGATGATCTGGCAGCATGCAGCTTCTCAGTGACAGCCAAGAGGGCAAGTCTCTGTAGAATGAGCAGCTTTGCCAGCCAGATTGATTGGGATCTTGAAGGTTGTTCTTAGATCTTATTTTTTAGTCCAGTAGCATACTTTCACTTTTAGTCACTTTGTCTAGATCAACATGTTTAGGAGTGTGCTAAGCAATTGAGGCAGATTACTTATAAATCTGTCTTTAGTAGTCGGAGTAAGTTCACCTAATTGTTCTACCTAATCGATCGAAAACTCTGTTCTACTAAGGTAGTGTCTGCTACAGTGTGCAAAATATAAGGTAATAATGGGCTGTGATATATCATCACTTTGTGGTTAGAATATCTATATTAGTAACATCTACTCCATGTGATATTGTTAAATCTAGTGTATGATGAGTTGATGAGTAGGTGTAGTGACGTTTAATTTTAATCCCAAAAGGAGTTCAGTAAATCTGTGACTGCTAGTTCTAAATCATCATTAGCATCGTCTATGTGAAGATATCCTGACGGACGGAGTAGACTCATTCAGACTAATGAAACTGTTTAATCTGAGCCAGGTTTCAGTAAGGCAGAATGCATTGAGAAAAAGCCTAGGACTCTACCAAAAAACATTCGAGTTATCAGAAAGTGTAATATTCTGCTCTTGACACCTTGACTGTAACTAGTCATTTAAAGCAGATAATCTACTAAACTTTTAGTTGCCTTGTTAAAATGTGGGAAGTGATCCTGATATGATGATCCTCGCTTTGGGTGATGTGTTTCCACCAGAATCCTAAAGTCCCCCTTTAGCACGTCCGACTGCCTCAGCCTGGTGTCGTTTGTACCAGCACAGAGGACAACAGCTCTGATGTTCTTGGTCATGATCGCAGATATCTGTGCAGAGACATCGAGAACACGAGCACCAGAAAAACAATGAATCGCACCTTACGCTTCGTGTTGGTAGCTCGGACATGATGGACAATTGATCACCCCATTAGTTTCATCTCGCGAAGGGGGTGAATCGGTTCACCGAGTGCCGCTCAAACGGATTCTCACATGCACATAGAGGCAGACACACAACTGACATTGTGAATTTTAAAGAAGTACAGCAGAGAACTACAATGTGTGAACAGTGCTAGCGGTATCTGGGCTATCGGGCTTGCAAATGCTAATAGGCTAAGCAGGGCCAGCAGGCTAAGAAATGCTAATGGGCTAAGCAAGAGAAACTAAATAAAACTAAAATGCAATTCGATTAAGTGTATTGTAGGATAATATCCACGATATGATAACATTTTGTGAAAAAAGTGAAAGAAGGGTAAAAAGCGTATGAAACTAAGAAAAATAAGTAGTTTAGATATTCTCTATGTGGAGCTCAGGAAAACACATCTGCTCAAATGGCAATCCAATTCAGTGTAACCTTGTTCACATAAATGGCGTAAATGGATTAGCTGGCTTGAAATATCCCTGCAGTATATTCAAAAACAGTGGCTCAGTGGTTAAGGTGTTGGACTAATACCAGAAAGGACTAATACCAAAGACATGAAGTTGAAAGTTGAAAGTCACTCTGGATAAGGGCCAAATCTGCCAGATATGTCTGCCGAATACTGTAAATGTAAAAACCTCTCTGAGTTGTGACATGAAATAATTCACAGAAAAGGAAATTTGTGAATCTAAATCTTTCCCAGGGAGTAAAGTCAATAAAAACAAGCATTTCTTACTGTCTCTTAGAAAGGGGCCGAGCTGGTTAGCAAACAGGATTTGTCATTGATGTAAAAACCCCCAACAGCGCTCCGGTATTCCGTCAAACTTTTCTGGGAGAGAGAATGGAGAGACAGGGGTTGTTGTTCACATTCTTGTACTGATGCTAGCTGAGCTAGCCTGTATTGCCTAAGCATGATAATCCACTGTGTTTTGCAGCCGGGCCAAACTCGCTAGATCTGTAGACGTTTTCGGATCCATTACCGAAAACACTAGGCATGAGACAGAAACCAAAACCAGGCATAAATCGAAAACCATGAACATGAATCAAACAAAGAATAACGCTTAATAATCGCACAGACAAACAAAACTTTGCAACTATCTTAGCTGCTGACTAAATACAGTGTTAATCAGGAAGTCTTAGCGGACTATGGAACAATGGAACTAGTATTCTGGTGATGGTGCCCTCTTGTTGTGGGCGGTTGGAACCGTTACAGAATGCATAATATCAGCAAGAAGCTAACTATCTATTAGAAATGAAGGAATCTCTAAATTGTATGAGCTTTAGGTGAAGTTCAGTTAATGTCAAAAGCTACAAATGACCTTTACAGGCGTGCGACATTACAATCAGGGGTAAAAAGCCCACTCTGGTTGGCCAACTACTGTATACTTATATTTTTGTATTCTTACAATAAACAAGGCTTATTAATATTAGACTTGTGAGCTAGTGAATTTTTAACACTTTAAATGTGTCAGGCACACAAGTCGCAAAGGATAAACTCAAAAGCATCGTATGCTGTCAGCAACACATAAGTTATGCTAAATATACCAGTAATCTTTTATTTGAGTTGTAATGGTGTGCGTTAAACAGCATAATAATTAACCTTCATGTTATTTAAATTTATTAATTAAAACAGGCATACATTATTATTGTAGAACCAAAAAACTTATGTTTATAGCATAAACTGTAATGGGTTGTGGTGGATAGGAGAATGAAAATAAGACAAAATAAGATTTACCTGAAAATAATAAATGAAACTAAGATGTAATATGGAAATCAAAAGCAGAAGAACACAGACAACCAAAACTCGTTCTGCGTAAGATTCCTTTGGAACATAAATTGTCTTTAAACCATCAAATGGCTGTTAATTAGAGGTAAAAACAGTACTCTGTGACTGTGATAGAAGCCCTTTCCCCCAAGGTGCAGCTCCAAGGTAACATTTTTGTGACATTTTTACAATAAAAGCCACTTCACTTTGAAAATTACTATTTGCCAAAAAAAAAACATAAGCCATTAATCAATCAAAGTATAACCGGTAATGCTTTGTGACTCTTTGTTGGTCTCTGCAATGCTGGTTGCAGTTCTTGTGCTGACAGTAAAATTATGTTGTGTGGCAGTCTGTTACTTATTAGTGTTTTGTCATCAAATTGTAACATCTTTCGTGTCCTTCAATAGTCTTTCTGCTATTACACATCTCTGTTCTTCATTTTCAAGTATTAATAAGTGCTAGTCATGTTGGATAACACAGTTGTAAGCATTTTTTTCATTACCTTGAAAATAATTTTGAAGTTAGGACAGCTGTGGGGTTGTCCTAAAGTTAAAAACAGTTTTAGGATGGTTTGTTAACTTAGGAAGTTTCTGTAATACTACTTTCCTATCTGTAGTTAAGATAAGATAACACATCCAGCAAATGCTATTGTGTAATAGCTTTTGTCTTAAATGTGATCCTGAAATTGTCTGAAATTATCATTTACCGAACAGATAAGATAAGATTTTAAAGTCTCCAGGTGCGCTTTCTGTTTGTTATGATAGAAAACGCAGGGATAATAAAACTCTCCTGGAATGAGAAAAAGCTCAGTCCTCCTACAAACGCCACTTGCTGTTCTAGTGGGTGCTTCAGGGTGGCGTCTGTCATAGTCGGTAGTTGAGAGAGATGGAAGGTACAGCGCATGATAGATGGTAGGAGCATCTTGAAAGAACAAAGGTTGTTGGTCTTGATAATGGTGAAGGGGCTAAAAAAGTTGGAAGAGCTTAAACGAAGTGGTAACAATAGGGATGTCCTTAGTGGAAAGCATTACCCTGTTTCTGATGGGGACATTGGAATAGTGATCCAGCTGCTGTTCATATGGCTTGGAGGATTTGAGCAGCTGTAAAGTTGTTTTTTGCCAGGTCTTTTTAAATCACTTGATAAATGCTTTGGCAGAAGGGACATTAACTTTCTCTTCATGGGAAAGAAACAGTAGGGGTTAGTACCCAAGACAACGTTAAAAAGGAGGTAAGTGCGTGACTGCGTTGGGAAGTAAAAAAATTGTGAGCATTATCTAGGTTGGTAATCTGGATGCGGGTCGTCTTTCGATCTGCTTGCATACATTATGGTCAGGCTCTAGCCTGAATGATGGTGTTCACCACAGAGGGTGACAGATCTCTTAAGTCCTCCTGGTCGCGTCCAGGGACCATACATGGAGCATCCAGAGATCTGGGCGTGGGTGCCATAACGTGTCCCTGCCCTGGGAGAGAAGGTCTCTCCTCAGGGTAATTGGCCAGGGGGGCGCTACTGCCAGCAGGACTAGTTTGAAGAACCAAGTCTTGCTGGGCCAGTAAGGCGCCACGAGCAGGACCGTGGACCTGTGCCAAGAGGCTCACTGGGGGAAAAGCATACTTGCGCAGTCCCTTGGGCCCCTTGAGGCTCACCCAAGCCCCCAGGTACCTCACCAATGGTTCGTGCCGAGACACATCCAGAGTTCCCCCGGGTGGGGTCACTGTGGTTGGTTGGGGAAGATGTCATGGTGAGTTTAGAGCCCTAAACTCAATTCAGATCCGATGGCAGTTATCAGCAAGGAGGCTGCTGGAGGTTTGACCCAGTAGAGGAGAATATTGTTCTTTTTTTGACCAAGTGTTGGCCGCCTGCAGGCTGACAGGCAACCGAGGTGAGATAGGAGCTCGAACCCATCCCCCTGGTCCGCAACCTCCTCCCTGGGACCAGTTTGGGGAGCATCCAAACTGGTCCGCAACCTCCGGTTTCGCCCGTCTCAGAAACACTTCGAAGCCCTGCAAGGGTTCTTAGTGTCCTGGCGACGGGCCTGCGATGCCACCTTCCTGGCTTGGCTGTAGGTTCTGACTGCCTCGGTGCCGCTGCAGCTCTCGCAGGGGGCTGTCTTCGGGATGGAGCAGACTGGGCCTGCTGGTTAAGGAAGTGGTGATTGCCCTTGCCCATCGCCGAGGCAGGATGTGACTAATCGCCTCCGTCTGCTTCTTCGCTGTGGGGAATTGCTGGGATAATTCCTCCACAGTGTCACCGAAAGGCCACCTGGTGAGATGGGGGTGTCAAGAAAAGGTGGCATTCCTGGACCACAACTGTGGCCATCGCCCTTCCCAGAGCCTGCGCAGTGGCCTTCGTAGCCCAAAGGACATAGTCAGCCAGAGAGCGCAGTTCCTGCAGGAGCTCTGGGTTGGGCCCCCCCCCGTGCAGCTGTTGCAATGCCTGAGCCTGGTATACCTGCAGGGTGGCCATGGCGTGTAGGGCAGATGCAGCTTGCCCAGAGGCAGTGTAAGCCTTCGCCACAAGGGCAGAAGAAAACTTACATGCCCTGGACGGGAGGCTAGGGTGACCCCTCCAGGTGGCGGCTGTCTGCAGGCACAAGTGTACCGCGATAGCCCACTCCACCTGAGGGATGTCCTTATACCCCCTCGCTGGTCCCCCCTCGAGGGAGGTGAGAGCCGAGGAGCCGGTGTACCGGGATCCGGTCGAAAACGGAGATTTCCATGATTTCGTCAGCTACTCGTGTACCTCCAGGAAAAAAGAAACCGGGGGCAGGTGCGGCTTAGTGTCACGACTGGCACCCAAGAACCAATTATCCAGCCTTGACTTCTCGGGACCGGGTGGAGGAGACCACCGCAGCCCGATGGCTATGGCTGCCATCTCGGCATCACGCTCTGACTGACCCCCGGCCCTGGCCAGTGCCGGCTCAGCAGTCTCGGCAGCCCCAATAGACTCAAGCCATCTCAACGTCACGCTCTGACTGACGCCCGGCCCTGGCCGACGCCGGCTCAGCAGAGTTGTCAGCCTCAATGGACTCGAGCCCACTCTCAGATGCTGCGATCGACATCTCGTCAGGTTCAAGAGAGCAACTGGGGAACCCCTGACGTCCCTCCAGTGTCCCGACTGGCAGGCCTGAAGTAGAGGAGGAATGGGGTGCACGCAGGGACTGGCCCCTCAGTGCTGCCCCACCTCCCTGCTCCCCCCCAGCACCCACCACTACGGCCTCAGGCCCAGAGGGAGGAGGAATCGAGTGATGAGTGGCTGGGGTGGCTGGAGATTTTTGCTGGGCAAAAACCTCGAACCGAGCACGCAACGTGCCTGTGGGCATTGCCTCACAAGAGGGGCATGTCCCATGCATGAAAGCATTTCTTGTGTGGGAATAACCCAAACACAAAAAACAGCAATCATGCCGATCATCGAACGCGAAAGACCGACCGCACCCAGAAACACACGGCCGAGAAGCCATGATAAATCACGTTCTCACTGTAAAACGCCCTTAACCGAGGGAAAAATCACTCTTAAGAATTTTTTGCTCGGGCACTGTTGCTGATGCCACCAACGCACCCAGGGGTCCTCCCGCACTTCCTGGTTGGATGCCGCCGCGAGAAAGACCGCTGATCGCGCTCCTGATCCAGCGACGCTTTTTTTTTTAAGGCAATCGCTTCCTAAGTCGCTTCTTTTCTGGCTTGCTGCTGCTGCTCACTCGCTTTCTCGCTCGCGCCGAGAAGACGCACATTCGGCTCCGAAAAACAGAACTATGAGCAGTATCGCAGCCAGCTTATTTATACTGGAAGTACGGGGCGTTACCGGCTTTGCAAATTCTGCTCGTCCAATTTCATTGGCCTTTTCAAATTAGATCAGGTATTCTGGCTCCCAAAACGTGACCCCTCGTGTCGTCACTGGACACAACGTCGGAGTGAGCGACAGAAGGGGAACTCTAGCTGCTGCGTTTTGGTCATAGTTAAGATATATTTTTCAGAAGATAAAATGCATCTTTACAAATGCTGATAACGTGGCTCTCAAAGGAAAGATTACTGTCAAAAAGCACACTCAAGTTCGTAACTAATGTTGAAGGGTTGACAGAGCAGCTATCAAGTGTTTGTCTATTGCCGATAAATAACACCTCTGTTTTTTAAAATTCAGCAATAAGAAGTTATTTGTTATCCATTTTTATATCAGCTATACATTCAGTTAGTTTTTCAAATTGGTAAGTTTCGCCAGGTTGCAAAGAAATATATCGCTGAGTATCGTCAGCATAGCAGTAAAAGCTAACACCATGTTTTCCAATAATATATTCCAAGGGTAACATGTTAAGTGTAAAAAGTAACTGTAGTAGAACTGAGCATATACTAACATACTTTACTTGCAAGCGATATGATACCTCTTCGTTCACTGCTTTAAATTGCTGGTGGTCAGATAGGTGAGATTTAAACCATGCTAACACACTTCCGCTGATGCCAACAAGGCTTTCTAATCTATTTAAAAGAATGTTGTGGTCGACAGTGTCAAATGCAGCACTGAGGTCCAATAGTACTAATAGGGAGAGACAACCATTATCAGCTGATAGCAGCAGGTCATTTGTAACTCTAATTAGAGCAGTCTCAGTACTGTGACAAGATCTAAGTGTAGTTGTAAAGATACAACCTTTTTAAGTATCATAGACAGAAATGGGAGGTTTGAGATAGGTCTGTAATTAACTTCATCTTTGGAATCAAGTTGTGTTTTTTAATGAGTGGCTTAATAACAGCTATTTTAAATGTTTTGGGAATGTATCCTAATGACAATGATAAATTAATTATATTCAGAAGCGGACCTATGACTTCCGAAATTACCTCTTTTAGAAACCTGGATGGAATAGGTTCTAACATACATGTTGTTGGTTTAGATGATTTAATAAATTTATAAAGTTCTTCCTCTCCTATAGTAACGAATGAGTGAAATTGTTGCGAACTGATGCGATACTGCGGATATCTGCTGCCTGTTTATAATTCTATTTCTAATAGTATCGATTTTAGAATTAAAATAATTTTATAAACTCATCACTGCTGTGCTGATGGGAAATGTCAACACATGTTGATGCTTTGTTATTAGTTAATTTAGCCACTGTATTGAATAAATGCCTAGGGTTATGTTTGTTCTTCTCTAGAAGGATGAAAAGTAATCAAATCTAGCAGTTTTTAATGCATTTCTGTAGGACATGTTACTATCCTTTCATGCAATACGAAATACCTCAAGTTTAGTTTTCCAGCTGTGCTCCACTTTTTGGGCTGCTCTGTTTAAGGCGCCAAGCTATTTTCCTTTATCTCTTTTAAGCGTAACTGAGCAACTGTATTTAAAGTACTAGAAAAGACAGTCTCCATATTTTCAATTAAGTTTTTGCAAGCTATTGAATATGCTGGAGAATTGGAATGATTACTTACAAAACAGTCTTTTGCAGTAGAAGTAATGGTTCTTACATACTTGTTACAGGTTTTAAAATTTACAGTTTTAGCTATATTAAGTTTGCACAGGATTAGAAAATGATCAGAAAAATACATCACTTTGTTGCAGAATTTGAACATCATCAGCATCAATTCCATGTGAGAGTATTAATTCTAGAGTATGATTTTTATTATGAGTAGGACCTGAAACGTGTTGTTTAGAATTTCTACAAACGCTGCTCCCAGAGCATTTTGTTTATTGGATATTAAAATCACCAACAATTTAAACTTTATCTGCAGCTAGCACTAACTCACCAAGAAAATCACCAAATTCTTTGATGAAGTCTGTATGGTGTCCCGGTGGTCTGTATACAGTAGCCAGTAAAAACATTCGAATTCACACACCTCTTTAAAATTATTTTTAGTGATCGTTAGCGCCAGACTAAATGACAAACTTTATTCTTAGCATTAGCCAGCACTTTTTAATTTGCTAAGATGACAGGCGCTCTGGCTCCCGGTAAATATTAAACTATGATAGCCTGAAGTCTCTATTCTCACGTTCCGTACAATAAAATCACCAATAACTAGAGCTCTTTCATTAGGTTTCTCAGTGGGTGCATCACTGAGTGTGGAAAACCCGTTTAATGTTTTGGTCGGAACTAAAGAGCAGTGTTTTGACCCACGACTATGCCACCTTACATCCAGTTGCCCTGCTGCATGGGCTCTAGAACAAGAACCGGATCATGTACAAGATTCCCTAGTCGCTAGTCGCATCCAAAACCTACAGCCCTCACATTCTTACTATTCTCAATTAGAGTTTGGATGTGTGTCTCCAATTCGAAAACCTTCTCTGTCAGCCTGACTATTTCTCTACATTTATCACACGTAAAGCCCTCACTTCCAACAGAGAGATAAACTGTACAAATGGCAAGTGGTGCAGACAACGATAGCAGAAAAGGAAGCCATTACTCACTGTAAATAACGAATGATTTTGAAGTAGCACTTATTGGATGCACGAAATGCAAGAAATGCAAGAAAACATTAGTTCAGAAACGCGACTGGAAACCCAAAATAACAAACCAGGAGCGATACTAACACTACACACACAAATTTCAAATGTCAAAATTGAATCCATGTTGCTTAATTTACAAATATCTAAGACGATAATTGGAACACTGCTTTCCTCTTTGCTTCCTAGATAAATTGTCTTGTTATTAGTTTGTGTTAGCTCTGTGCAGGATACTTAACTTCTTCTACAACAAATCTAACACACCTCTACAATATGTCCCAATGCTTAAGGGTTTTGTGTACAGGGACATTGTCATTGTCAATGGAATAGGTTTTGAACTCCTTTAGTCAGTCAAAAGATGTCAGGTATTAGATACAAAGGAGACAGGAAGAACCCATAGCAGAAGGAAAGAGATGACAGGTATTAACATACGTGAGACACAAAAAAAACTCCAAGCCAAACTCCTAAGGACAGAGGAAAAAAAGGCAAAGCAAAGTGTAAAGATCCAGAGGCATTAGAATAACCACATAAAGTTCGTGATACAGCAGGCAAAACTCCAAAGCTTGAAAACTAGGTCAAAAATCAAAAAGACAGGAACCAGGAGTGATGCAGGAATATTGAGGCAAAACCACGCACATAATCCACAGCAATAGCTGCTCGGAAACGCCGCTATTTAACTGGCGGTGATGAACGGAGAATCCAGGTCAGGTGCGCTTAAGGATGAGGCGAAATAGGCGGCAAACTCAAACTCCGGACTGGAAGCGCAAGCACTGCCACCGTGCGCGAGAGGACGTGACAGACCCCTCCTCTAAGAACGCCACCAGGCATTCTAACGGGTGCCTCTGGTGGGTTATAAAAATCTTTTGAGGTAGGGCGAGGTTGAACTTAGCAGGACCCAGTCCTTTTCAGGTCCATAGCCCTCCCATCCACAAGTACTGAGGCCTCGCCCATGGCGCCGAGACTTACATTGCAGACTGTGTAGCTTCACTTCCTTCGATGACCAGGGGGGAGGCATGAAGGGGTGGAAAGATGTAATGAATCAGGCATCTTAGCTGAGAGACATGGAAGTAGAATTTATACGGCAGATGAAGCTTAACCCCACAGATTAATGATTTGAGAATGTGAAGGGACGACGATCTGGGGAGGAGCTTGCGGAGGTGGTGTTGCTGGAAGGTCCTGGTGGCGAGCATGACCCTCTCTCCGTCAGAAATCTGGGGCTCAGAGCAGTGGTCAGCAAGCTGTTATAAAGCCTTGCACATTTGAGGAGCTGAATCGTGCCTTCCACCAGTTTTATTGCAACGGTTGATAGAGGCTGGGTCAATGGACACTGATTTTTCCCTGGCGGAAAAGTGGGGGTGGTACGAGGCAGCACAAAACGGAGATAGGTGGTGCTGCATTGGGGATAAGTTATGAGCTATTCTCCAGAAAAATCTGCCCATAACGAAGGCCAGAGGGCCATCTGACCATTGTTGGGGATGGTACAGCTGATAGACTGGAAAGCACACACCAGTTCAGGATACCTTCCAACTGGAGGAGACCTGGAGGTCCCTGTCCGACACAATTCAGCAGTAGTCCTGAAGCGAAGGCATGAATTGATTAGAATTCAGCAGACTGCTGGCAGATGAAGTGAGAGGGCACAAAATGGCAGCTTGAAAGCGGTCTACCACTGTCATGATTCAAGAATTTCCGTTAGAGCTGGGCAGGCCGGTTACCAAGTGAGGCGTGTGGAACAGGGAGTCGTGGAACAGGAAGGGTCTGAGCAGCCCACAGGGGACAATGGTCGATATGATAGGGGTGCAGACTCACATGCCGCGACCAAATTGAGGCATTCTCCATACTGCCCACCAAACGGTGTTTGAGGGAGGAAGAGGGTGCGGGTCCCCCCAGGGTGACAGGCAGTTGAGTTGTGGGCCATTTAAAACCTGGGGTAGTATAGAGACCGGCAGAGAAGGCGTTGGTCGTTGCTAGGGCAGGCTCTTTCCAGGGCTCCTTGACTCTTCTTTCATTTCAGACAACTGCCGCAACCGGGCACTGAGGTTGAGGAATTGCGGAAGGACAGGCTTGACTTCTTGGAACCTGAAAAGAACAGCGACTTCGGGCTTGACGCGATGAGTCTCTTAGGTAGGTACTTGTATTTAAGATGCGGTGGTCCGTCCACACCAAAGCAGTTGGGGCCCTCTAATCATGTCTCCATTCTTCAGGGCCCTGATAGCAAGATTCATGATCTCTACGGGGGAGGTTGCGTTCAGGCGGAGAGAGGCGTGTAAGAAAAGGAGCACGGATGAATCTTATTGTCCTTGGGCTCCTTTGAGACAAGAAAGCTCCCAGAAAAATCGTAGTCATCCAGATAAACAAACACAAAGATGTTCAGGAAATCCCTCACACATCATTGTTTAGGGCCTGGAAAACCATTGGTGAGGCCAAAAGGAACAACCAATATTCATATGAGTGTTAAGGTAGTCTTTCACTCATCACCTTCTCTGATACACACCAGGTGGTAAGCAGATTGCTGAGGTCCAGCTTCGTAAAATAGTGGCTCCTTGCAGAAGTCGGTGGACATAAGGGGTAGCGAATAGCGGTTCTGACCGTTTGATGGCATTGAGTCCCCGATAATCGATAACAGGGTTGCAGGGATTAGTCTTCCTTTTCTACAAAGACAAAACTGGAGGAAGAAGATGGTCGAAATTCCCCGCTGCTAGGACTCAGAGACTTGGTCTCAGGTCCAGAAAGAGAGTACAGTCGACCCACAGGTGTGGGTGGTACCCAGAAGGAGCTCAATGGCGAAGGTCGTAAGGTCGATGAGGTGGGAGAGAGACGCTCTAATTTACTAAATGCTAGCCGCAGGTCAGAGTAAACTGAAGGACCTTGGACAGATTTGGAAATCTCTTCTGGAAGTCGGTAGCACAGATTTGTGAGCGTCTGAATGAAGACAACGAGACGAGAGGAAGGATGGGCTCCAGTCCAGAATGTGTTCCTGACCCAGTCTATGCGAGGGTTGTGGCGGGTTACCACCGGACACCCCAGAACAATAGGGGGATGCAAGCCCTTCATGACAAGGAAGGAGAGGGTCTCTGGTGATTGCCTGAGACCCTTAGTTGTATTGGTGAAGTGCGGTGGATGATGGACTCCAGACCGACTGCCGTTTAGAGCATGAGCAGCAAAAGGGCATTGAAGTGGTGCGATCGGTATATTAAGATTAGCAGCTGTGGTGGCGCACATCAAGTTCAGATCGGCCCCAGAATCAATGAGCGCCTTCAAGAAATGAGTGTGCTGGAGTCATGAACGATGCGACGCATTCTGGACCCCTAGTCCCTCAGCTGCACTAGGGGGCCTTTACTTTACTGGACAGTTCTGATGGAAATGCCCCAGTTGGCCACAGTAGAAACAAGCCCCTTCTCGGAGATGGCGCTGATGTTTCTGCGATATGTGAGTGTGATCCAGCTGCATGGGCTCCGGGGAAGTAAAAACTGAACTCCCTAGGGGCGTGGCTTCTACTAGGTCCATAAGGTCCTGCAACCGCCCAGGTAGCTCTCGTACCACCAGTTTCATTCTTGACGCCTCTTCAAGAAGGCATCACATAGGGCAGTTCATTCTGAGCCCACACGAGGCAGCCAAGGTACGAAAACTCAATAGCAATAATCATTCATCAGAACGTAAGCCTTGACGGAATTGAGAATCTGTCCGCTGCTTGACGCCCCGTATGGGAACGATCAAAGCCTCGGCTGCATCTCACTGGCGAAAGTGGAAAGTTAGCGCAGCAGGCGGCATTGGCATCCCATAAGGCGTGGCCCACTGCCGAGCTTTACCTGTAAGCATTGTGATGGATGTAGGCCACCTTGGAGCGTTCGTGGGAAATTCAGAGGCATGGAGTCGGATGACCAGTGAGCACTGGATAGGAACAAATGGCAGGTTCCTGGATCAACTTCATATGTAGGGGGGCAGGTAGGCAAGGCTCAGTGGGCATGACTTGGGTGGTAGCGGGCACATGAGCTGATGTAGGAGGTGGTACGGGGCCCTGAATCCCCACAATGTGGGCAGTGAGGGAGTCGGAGATGGATTGGAGGACTTGGTGTACCTGCTGAAGTCCTGTTGGTGAGTGCCCTGATTTCCACTGCAGACCGAAGTGACGTAGTTCTGCTGGGCCATCTTGGTGGATTATTCTGTCAGGTATTGCAAGGAATGAAGAAGAACCCACTAGCAGATAGGAAAGAGATGACAGGTTTATTAACATACGTGAGACACAAAAAAAACAGTCCAAGCCAAACTCCCTAAGGACAGGAGGAAAAGGCAAAGCAAAAGCTGGTAAAGATCCAGAGGCATTAGAATAACCACAATAAATGTTTGTGATACGAGGCAAAAACTCGCACAGTAATCCAACACCAATGAGCTGAACATGGCGCTATTTAAGCCGGCGGTGATGAGCGGAGAAATCTGCTTCAGGCGCACGTAAGGATAAGTGAGGTTGTGAAACTAAAACTCCGGACTGGAATGCAGAAGCACTGCCAACATGCGCGAGCAGGACGTGACAAAAGAAATCTTAATACTACAGCATATACTGTTTAGCAACAGTTATCAGGGTGCAAAAGACGGTGGCAGATGGTGAATAACGTACTTATGGCATGGTTAAAATTAAAACTTCCCAGACCATCAATCTACCATCGATTGGAAGCAGCACCACCACACTGAGCACTGGGGCCCCACAGGGCTGTGTTCCCAGCCCACATCTGTTCACACTTCTGACTCATGACTGTGTAGCAATGCACAGCTCAAATCACATCGTCAAGTTTGCTGATGACACAACCATAGTGGGTCTCATCAGCAAGAATGACGAGTCAGCATACAGAGAGGAGGCGAAACAGCTAACAGCCTGTTTTAAAGCCAACCCGAATGTGTAACAGTTTCTTCCCTCAAGCCATCAGGCTGCTCAACACACTGGACTGATCTACCTCAACCTACACATATGCACACACACTCAACCCTCAAGCCATCAGTCTGCTCAACACAGAACTACCTCAACTTACACACACACACACACACACACACACACTTATTCAACACAAATACATGGAAACAAAAAAAGGAAAACAAAACATTTTTTTAAGCACAGTCAGTTTAAAATGCTATTTGCACAATATTGATGTTTACTTGCACATTACTGTCTTACCTGCACATTTTACAATCTGGTTGGTGCTATTTGTATGTTCTGTACAGCATTATGTTTTGTTCTTTATTGTCTTTTTTGCACTGTTCTTTTGTAATGTTTGTATTGTTTATTGCACAGTACTACTGTTCAGTATCTCTTTGTTGTTTGTTGTCTGTGTAATTTCATGTTTTTGTGTAGCATCATGGGGTCCTGGAGAAGCGTTTTTTATTTCACTGTGTACTGCATCTGCTATATATGGTTGAAATGACAATAAATCTCCTTGAACTTGAGTGACGGTGGTGCCCAGAGGACTCAACAAGAGACACTTGAGTGTCATGGAGGGCAACGGTGGAAAGGGGGACTGGGTCTTTCCTGAAAACAACTACCATTTCTGCAGTTTTAAGAGACATGCTTCTCCAGCCTCACAAACTGCCACCTGTCTGTTAGGAAGTCCGTAATCTACCTGCACAAATAATCAGGCATGTTAAGCTGGGAGAGCTTTTCTTGAAGCAGGGCTGGGACGATAGTGATAAATTCAGAGCTGAAGTCCAGTATCCTGGCATATGATCCTGGATAGGCGGTTTTCCAAATGTAATCGGAGCAATCGATTGCACACACATTGCTATAAGGGCAGCATCTGCAAAAGAATTTGCATACGTGAATTGGAAACATTTCCATTATATAAATGTGCAAATAATATGTAAAGTGGGGTACAAAAATATGCAATGGCCTGGGTCAACCCATGATTCATACATCATTAAAAACAGCATAGGCTCCAAGATGGCAGGATGCGCGATGGATGGTTCTATTTAGGTGTGCTGCTGCTATGCTGATCTAACAAGTTGTGTCGCATTAACTTCCACTTACACCTTTATGTCAAACCATTTCTTTTTAAGCTCAGTTACAGTGCGATTCTACCACCTAATTTTTTTCTTTTGTTATTAATTCCAGAGGACAACGTTCCAAAGAGGAAGAGGAAAGAGGTTTTTCTCATTTCTACCTCTGATATTAGCACTTCCTATTTTCTTGCTGTTTAATTTTGCCAAATTTTGGACACATTACATGTTAAAATTAATTTATTTGAGGGAGTAGACAGGTTGGGGTTTAGTGTTCGTGCATGTGCGCTCAATTTCATGTTTATTGGGATGTACAAAGAGAATATGTTTAGGATTCTCCGTACACAGGATTTAATACATCTGATTTTTTTGTGCATTTACAGTGTTGTCTATATGCAATGTTTTAGTATTATTTAACACAAGTCTTTGTACATGAAGCCCCTGCTAATTGTCACTTGCCGAATAACCTGTTGCGTTGATCACCCCTGTAAATACGGGGTTTAAGGATCCATATGCCAGTGAAAGTTTTATTAAATCAACAGTATGCGGGCAGAGGTCGGTACACAGTAATCCAAAAAAACAAAAAAAACAAAAATACAAATCGTGAAACAAAAGGCAAAATCCATAAACAGACAGAGATCATAAGTCCCGGCCTGTTAGGACGGTGTCCATCCAACCCGGGAAGGAGCCACGCTCCTTTCTTGTAACATAGCTCATAGTCTTAGAATAGGACTAGTTAATCATTGAATACCCAGAGCCCAGGCCAAGGAGCAGACCAACAGGCTAATCCGGCCGTCTGCTAGCTGCACAGAGTCATCACTTAGGGTCCATAATATTAAGACTGTGTCTGTTCCCCGAGCTATACAATATAAATATAGAAAACCCCCAAAAGTTTGCTTTACTAATTTAATTAATATAGATATTCGTAACTCAGAGAATACTGAACACACAGCCTGCACCTCTGATCTGAAGCTAGGATTGTTAAACATTAGATCTCTTACTTCTAAAGCGCTTATGGTTAATGAAATGATCACAGATCTGGATTTTGACATTTTATGTTTAACAGAAACATGGACTAAACCGGACGAGTATGTAGCATTAAATGAAGCTAGTCCTCCAGCTTTCAGCTACATACATCAGCCTCGCCCTAATGGTAGAGGTGGAGGCACATCGCAGTTAGAGTTATTTATAATAATCTAAACTATCGTACAGAAACATGGACGAAATTTTAATTCATTCGAAGCTCTCTACAGTAACCTTGCATCTGCAGAGACAAATAATAAGCAGAGTCAATCGATTTCTCTAGTTCTTATTTACAGACCCCCAGGTCCGTACTCTGAATTTCTTAGTGAATTTGCAGATTTTCTGTCTAACCTGGTTGTCTCCGCCGATAAAGCGTTAATTGCTGGAGACTTTAATATTCATTTTGAAAACTCAGACGACCCGCTGAGAACAGCATTTATGTCTTTACTCGACTCAGTGGGAGTAAATCAGTGTGTAATAGGACCCACTCATAAAGCAGGTCACACATTAGATTTAATATTATAGTTACATTATGGTTACGGTACGGTTACGATATTATAGTAACAACTACTCAGTGCGAAATTATTTCTGATCACCATCTTATATCGTTTAAAATGCGTCATACTAATAGTGCACATGTAGCGCCGCGCTACCGCTTTAAACGTACATTTACATCAACTTCTGCTCAGAGCTTTATTAATTGTCTTCCAGACTTGTCTTCTGTCATTGGATCGCCGTCTGATCCAACAGAACTCGAGCAGGCGACTGAATATATAGATGCCGCATTCCGCTCTACATTAGATAACGTGGTTCTAGTTAAGAAAAATAATTAAAGATAAGAAACTTGCTCCATGGTATAATGAACACACGCGCTCTTTAAAACAGAGCGCCCATAAAACTAGAACGTAAATCTCACCGAACTAGATTGCTGGTTTTCCAGGCAGCATGGAAAGAGGGAATTCTAGCTTATAAAAAAGCTCTTAGTGTAACTAGATCAACGTATCTTTCTAACCTTATTGAAAATAATAAAAATAATCCTAGATTTCTATTTGACACCGTCGCAAAATTAACTAGGAATAAGACGACCTCAGAAACCTGCACCATAACTGCGTGCAGCAGTGAGGATTTCATGAACTTTTTTGATAATAAAATTGCAAACATTAGGCAGAAAATTCACGCTCTAAAAAACCGGACCTTTCGAATGATTCTGATGAACAACTAACCGCATCAGATCAGAACAAAATTTCACTCCTCTGAAAGAGAAAAACCTAATCGCACTCATCTCTTCCACAAAACCGTCAACTTGTGTGTTAGATCCTATACCAACACACTTTCTTAAGCAAATTGTACCGGCAGTATCAGAACCCCTGTTGAAAATAGTTAACTCTTCTCTCAGCAGTGGGTATGTTCCCAAATCTTTTAAATTAGCAGTTATTAAACCTTTAATTAAGAAACCTGACCTTGACCAAAATGAGCTGTCAAACTACAGGCCGATATCTAACCTTCCGTTTATCTCTAAAATCCTAGAGAAGGTAGTTGCGCAACAACTATGTTCATATTTACAAAGAAATAACATACACGAACTTTACCAATCAGGATTCAGGCCTCACCACAGCACAGAGACGGCACTGGTCAAAGTAGCTAATGACCTCTTACTGGCATCCGACCAAGGCTGTGTCTTGTTGCTTATATTACTTGACCTTAGTGCGGCTTTCGACACCATAGATCACGATATTCTTCTTCACAGATTAGAAAAATTAGTAGGAATTAAAGGAACAGCTCTTGCGTGGCTCAGGTCCTATTTAACTGATCGCTACCAGTTTGTACATTTAAATGGTGATTATTCTGCGTGCTCCCTTGTAAAGTATGGTGTTTTCACAGGGCTCGGTTTTAGGCCCACTTCTTTTCTCTCTTTACATGCTGCCTCTGGGAAACATAATTCGTAAGCATGATATCAGTTTCCACTGTTACGCTGATGACACACAGTTACATAGGTAGCTAAAAGTAAGCTTCCTGATCACACCTTAACCCTAGACAGTCTTTCTGTTTTACCAAGTGCAACAGTGTAACTTATAAAGCTCTAAATGGTCTTGCACCGCAGTACTTGAGAGAACTTCTAGTGTCTTACGTTCCGCCACGCCTACTTCGATCAAAGGATGCAGGCTGCCTGTAAGTACCGACGCATTATAAAAACTACAGCAGGGGGCAGAGCCTTTTCTTACAGAGCCCCAGTGCTATGGAATAGCCTCCCTATGTATGTTCGGGAATCAGACACAGTCTCAGTGTTTAGATCTGGGGGACTCATGGGTGTTGAGTATTATGGTGATCTGGTATGCTTAGATGCTGTCTTCCCCTCTCTTATTGATCACGGTGTTGAGGATGAGAGCGGCTGGTTGCTTAACATATCAGGGAGCCCTCATGTCTGTGTTTCCCTCTGGTTCTCCTTTTAGTTATGCTGACCTAGTTAGTCTTGCCGGAGTCCATCCTTGAACTCTACATTATTCATTTAATCAATCCAAACCGTGTGATTACATTGTCACTTAACTGCTTTCTTCTTTTTGCCTTCCTTTCCCTCTCTATCTTTCTCTCTCTCTCTCTCTCTCTCTCTCTCTCTCTCACTGTTGAGTTACATACGCCACAATGGAGCTGCCGGTGATCCAGACCCCACCTCCGACCCGGTCCTGTGGGACCCTTCCCTGTGGGACCCTTCCCTGTGACCTGCCCAGCGGATGATGCATCACCAGGGCGATCTAGGACGACCCACTTCGCCATAAAGACGTTCTGGCTGCTCTCTAAGGACTAATGATTATAGTTGTTCACACACACACAATGTAAACCTCATGATCCCTGCTACCTGTTTTCACCCAACTGAGGATGGGTTCCCTGTTGAGTCTGGTTCCTCTCAAGGTTTCTTCCTATCTCATCTCAGGGAGTTTTTGCTTGCCATCGTCGCCCCGGCTTGCTCATCAGGGACAAAACTGATTTCTGTTTCATTCTGTCTCATAATTTCTTCAATTGTAAAGCTGCTTTGTGACAATCACCATTGTAAAAAGCGCTTATACAAAATAAAACTGAATTGAATTGAATAAAACCAGATAAAACAGTAAGTTCCAGAGCACAAACAAAACTTTGCAATATGGTGATGCTAGCTCTCTGCTTAAAAAACTAGCAACATGGATGTGATACTTAGAAGCCAGAACGCTAGCGCTAGTAATCAGGTGATGGAGACATCTCTGGCAAAAGGGCAGAATCATTACAATCCTGCCTGTGTTGTGGACCCATGCTAAGGCTAGTCCATCCTGTGATGTTGTAGATTTGTCTACTTACCACTATGGATGTGGCAGCAGAATCTCTACTGGTTCCTTAGAACCACTAAATTTTGTGAAAAATACTAAAATGTATGCTAAAAATTTTTAAGCTACTCATCAATTAAAATCAACTTAATTGCGGCTCAGAAGACTGATCTTAGCCTAGGATATTTTTTCTGTGCTATGTCAAAACCCTGAAAAGTTTACAAATAGACAAATGGCCTATTTTACAGAACAGGGTGTTCGAATGCAAAGACGGTCTTCTCATGAGTCAAATTTAAACAGTGTTGTTTAGATAGTGGTACCTGCTGTTTACAGGCAACATGTATGGTAACTCATGATCATCCCTGGTCAGGACAGTTGGGTATCACAAAAACCTACTTAAACATTTCTTTTGGCCTGATCTTGTGTTTCTCCTTCTCTAAACTTATTAGGGCTATTTGTACATTAGGGCTATAATTGTACATCATGCATTCCGAACCCAGCTGCCCTTTGTTTATTTCTGTTTAACTATTCTATTGGACTACAGCCTAGTTTCTCTCATATGAAATATCTGTGAATTTTTTTGTCTGATGACATTCCTGCTGTGTATGCCTTTCTTTGAGTTAGCGTCTGCGTTTATAAATAATATGTCTGATAACCTGCAGCTCACATAGACTTGATAATATCTAATGTCACATCACATTTTTCAGATAAATACTCTGCATGGACTCCTCCAACCAACACAATTCCACCAGCAGAACCAAGGTAAACAGGATGGGAAAGAAAAAACTGGTGTGAAAGCCAGATTAAAACATGAGACAATGTGGAGTTCTATCTTTTTATATGGCCAATATGTGGACCTTTTGCAATAAAACAGATTTATTGACTGAAAACCACTGTTTACCATATGCATGAATATAGAACCAGCAGAATAAAAATGATGATAACAACATACAACATACTAACACAAACTCAGTGGTAATCAAAATACAGACAGCTTGTGTTTATATCCAAATTTCCACAGCATTTCATCATCCTGGTTCACATTCACCCCAGAGCCAATGTAACTTCAGCTACCAAGCACATTATCAGCAAGTAGTACTTTATCTATATTGTTAGTAAGCAACAGTTCATTTACTAAATTATTATTAATAATAATTAACCATTATTATTAATAATGTTTAATATACACATTTCTTATTCAGGGAAGGCTTAATTTAGATAAAAATGGTCAGACGCATGAGATTTTATCAATTGCTTTTTTATTGGGCAAATAACATTTTATTTTTTAAATATTAAATACTGTTTCTTTACATTATCATTTCAAACAGTATGTGTTTAGAATTAATGTGTGGCTACAATCCTTGCAACACTAGAAAATTTAAGGAAACACTGAAATGAGTGGCTGAAATGACTGATCTCATTTAGCTTAATAGACTGGAATGCTATATGGATACAAACAAACATTTCAACTATTAAAAACTAATTAAGTGCAAAATCCAAAAATGTTTAGCACTTGTTTGGTCCCCTCTATAACAACATCTGTAGGGTCCTTCTCAACTGTGGGATTGTGAATCACTACCAACTTTATGATTTCATTTGCGTGGCCTTCAAGTAAATCCTCCTGTTGGGATAAAAGAGCAAAAACAATTTTATGCAAGTCCAGGAAATTAGCATGCTGTTTAATTACAGTTGTTTTCTTGGTTCATGCCAAATGTTTGATCACAAGAGGGATTTCTGTACTAATCTGAACTTCAATTTAAACAAGTAACAAATAAAAATAAAAATTATTTACACCAGTATCCCATAATGAAACAATTACTAATTTAACCCATAAGTAGATTTTAATGCTTCATCAGGATAAAATGCTATCAGGATAAAACAGGATAAACCACCAAAGGTTAATACCTAATATTAATCAACAATTAAAATGCAAAAAAATAAGCATTTATTGCAACATACTTTTCTCAACTACATAAACTCTAAACTGTTGAAACAGTACCATAATTTTACAATGCTAGCATGGCATTTTAAAATTCCACTGACCTTTTTTTGTTAAAAAAAAGGTGGGCAATGATATACTCAAAAATTGTACTAAACCCTACAAAAATAAAAAAGCATAATTAATGCTCACACATGTAATTCATAAAAGCCCACGACTCGAACACTTTAAAACGTTCAGATAACATTGTAGAATAAATCCATATGAGTCAACTGATTTAATCCAAATCTTTTGAAGAAAAAAAAATGTGATGGACAGATTTCATTTAGTCTTTTATTCAAGCAATAACCAGTAAACAACGATTACTAACAATGATCAGTAAACAATGTTTACCCATCTAATTTAGGCAAACAGAAGCTGAAACATGATTTCTTGACACATTACAACTAATAAGGGTCATTCGCTAGTCTCACAAGATGTTTGAGCCTTAGTAAAAACCAATTAGTGTTGTTCTTGTGTGAATAGCAAGTAAGTTTAAGCCTCTGTTTAGGTTCGCTGAGATTAAAAGTCTACATTAAATCTGTTCATCATGTAATTTTATCCTGTATTCTCAGAAGCCTTGGAACAAACCACTAGACTCATAATGACATATCATAATCTCTTAATAAATGTTTTCAAGTGTCACTTTTTTACACTTTCAGTGGATAGAACAGACTTTCAGTGGAAGGATAGATAGCCCTCAAGTATCATTAAAATATTTAAATTTAGTGTTTCAAAGATTAACCAAAATCTTAAGGGTTAAGAATTACACGAGGGTGAGTAATTGATGACAGAATGTACCTTTTTGTTTGACATATCCCTTAAATGTACTGCCTAACACAAATACATACATACATACATACATACATACTAACCCTAAACCCAATACTTAAAACACCAGCTTAATCACAGTGATCAATAAGTAAATTAAACATGTGTATCAATTTAAATACCTTGAAATGATAAATCATGTAATAACATAACTGACAGTTATGAAACAGTTCTTCTTGGGTTTCCCCAAGATACTGAATGATTCTGGCACTACAAAGACGTGCATTTTAGTGACAAGACAGTAACTCTGTGAGCTCAGTGCACTGCAAATTAAGAAAACATGCAACAATAACAAAAGTGTATTTAGTGGACACTAATGCTTAACCAGGCAATCAAACCAAGATTAAAAGCACCTTTAGAGTTAAACTGAACACGGAATTAATTCTTCAGGACTGGAGTTGAAAATGTCTGCAGTAAGATATCTTTTTAATATGAGCGGAACCTATGACCACTGTTGGCAGACCTACATGTAGAAATAAATCGAACTACTCAATGTTAGTGTAGGTATCAATTTATTAACAAATCAATTAATAAAATATAAGGTGTATACAATAGAAATGCAGTCACCGGTAAAAAATTGGAATCAAGTTTTTATCTGTTGATCTCTGTGTGAATGATTAGAAATTCCCACAACCACCACTGATGAATGTAATGCCTATATGATTATTATGCAGGCTAACAGTGTAAGTTTTTTTAACATCTAAGCACAGCATGTCTTAGATAGTATCACACCTTTGCAATCTTCTACATCTACAGGTACATGTAACAGTAAGTTTTTTTGTAAGCAAAGTATAGAAGAGCAGTAACACGTTATCCCACAATATAAACAAAGTATATAAGGACCCTAATGTCCTCTGTATTTTGGCTGTATTTGCATCACTATTCAGTGCTTCTCTGTATTTATATAATTTTATTGTGTTGTTGAATTGAAGATACTTTCTTAATTTGCTTGTGTTGCTTTTGTCTATTTACATTTTTTTCCGTTAAGTGTATTGAGGTTTTTTGTAAAAATGAGAAAAATGAAACAAATTTACCTCATTGCAGTGTATAGGAGAGGATGCATCTTGGTAACAAATGCTCCTTCTTTGGTATGCATCAGCTGCAGAAGGACTTGGTGTGTCTTCAAAGATCAGTGTGCCTACGAGATTCAGTAACTCCTCTTGGTCTATTAAATCAGTATAAGGACAACACAAAAATGCAACAATTTTGTAAATGATAGTGAGCAACTGTAATAGTCTAAAACCAATTTTAATTAAACAAACGAAACAACAGTTCTTAGTAAAAAAAATTTGAACTAGCAAACAGTGAAAAGAAAAGTGAAAAGTCATGGCCACCTCTCTCTTTAAGAGACTGACAGCAGGGCTGGTGGTCACAATTTCCAGTCATTTAATAAAAAGCTATTTTTTCACACATTTGCGTGGTTTTTCTTCTTCATTTTATTGACTAACTCCTAAGCCTCTCTGTGTCCAATGTGTTCTAATTTTCTCCAACAGGAAATAATTCAATTCCACTTTTCAATGATAAAGTCGCTATGATAGCTGCAACACCACCTCCACCACCAGTCTGACGGAGTAGACTTATTCGGTAAGGCAGAATGCATCGAGACTATATCATAAACAATAAGTGCTTTGGTTCCAAGGGACCTAATATTAAAAAGGCCAAACTTTAGAACCCATTTTTGTTGGGTTCCATTTGACATTTCTCTGGTTTAATTGTGATAAGATTATTACATGTGCTTTTATTTAATTTTAGATCTTACTATTTAGGAAACAGGCAGGCCTTTTGGACAGAGGATATCATAGTTGCAATATGATTTACAGCTTACCAGTCAGATGTTGCACAGTGTCTTGGAGAAGAGAGATCTTCTGCTTCGGTGGGGTGTAGGCCATCAGCCCGAAAGAGCCTAGGACGCTTTCGACACCATGACTGTAACCATTCATTTAAAGCATATAATACATCCCCGTTGTCGCCGATTTGCTGCATCTCGTATCCACCAGAATCCTGAAATCCCGCTTTAGCACTAATCTTGGCTTTCTTCTCAATTTTGTCCTGCATTCATAGCTGAGGTTTTGCTCACCGAAAGCAGAAGCCTTATCCACCCGTCGCTTCTTGCTTTCTCTACCTCTGGCGGCAGGGATTGTGGGAAGCAGCAGGGGGGTGGTGGCATCGGGGCCAGTCCCCGGCCAGCATGTCAGTTGTAGCATCTGAGAGTGGGCTAGAACCATTCAAGGTGAAAGACTCTGCTGAGCAGACCCCTTCAGTCAGAGACCGATGCTGAGATGGCAGCCATACTTACCTGGGCAGCCAAAGCTGTAGGGTTGCAGTGGTGTCCTCCACCCTGCCCCGACTGGTCGAGGCTGGATAATTGGTTTTTGGGTGCAACACAAAGCCGCACCGCACCTGCCAACAAAATCGTGAAATGCGCGTTTTCTGCGAGATCCCAGTATGTTGGTGCCTCAGCTTCCACCTCCCTCGAGGGGGGAGCAGCGAGGGTGTACAAAGACATCCCCTAGGTGAAGAGGGCTATCGCGGTGCACAGCCCAGCCTCTGAAGCCAAGCTGCTCGCCCCACTCGATGCATAGGGTCCAGCCAATACGGCTGCCGCATCCATCAGTGGCGCCAGCCGCAGTCCCAAAGAGGTTATGAGCTCCGGCACTATGCCTTGTTGGATCTCTCTGTAGTCTTACAGGGAGATCCAAAGAGGCAACAAGGCATGCAGTCTTGCAGTCTGTGGAGATTAGAGCCCTCTAAGCCTCATAGAATTTTCCCCAGCAGACTACTCTACGTTGAATTGGACCCAGACCAGGTTACGTGCCCAAGATGCCCATCACTCCCTTCAGCACTCCTTGAGCCCTCCCGGGCCAGGGGTTTATCCTGCCCCCTGGGGGTGAGAGCTCACTTAACAAGAGGGATGGCCACCGCATCAGCCCTGGAAAACCCTTCCTAGCAGATATATGTAGAGCTGCAGGCTGGGCTACTCACAACACATTCGCTAGATTTTACAACCTGCGAATGGAACTTATGTCCTTGAAGGAAGGGTGGGGAGTAGAGCTTGTCCCCAGCATTCTTCCCCTTCTCAGTAGGGTTACACCTATTTGTACGAGAAGGGTTCCATTGTCCACCCCGGGCCCACTTTTCCTTCAAGCCCCATGCCCCAACACAGCTGTCCAGCGGAGGACCCTTCGTAGGAACTCACGCTAAGTTGTGATGTGTATTGGCTCCTCATGCAGCCCCATGTCTTTTTTTTTTTCACTGTAGAAGAAGCTTCCTGTGCAGTGTGCTATGGCGTGTCTCCGGATATGGGTGTCTCCCCTTATGCGGGGCCCACACAGGGCCTATGTTGGTTCCAGCATCAGGACTCCCAGCAGATATAACGGAAAAGTATAAAAAGTTTAAAATTTTTGCATTTAAGTACATGTAAATGAGAAAATGTATCACAAATAAAGTAGATGGCTCGAACACAGGAATTGGAAGATGCACACACTTATATGAACACCTCTTTTTTCAACTTTTTAAAACAAACATTAAAAACAGAGATGTAAAGGCAAACGTTAATTATAAATCCACAAAGGATAATATTAATAATGATAATTAAATGACTTTATGAATTGATACCTTCTAACACAAAATTCAAATATATCAACACAAATACAAGAAAACTTTAACAGTAATTATCTAGCATACCACATCAACAGCTTTACTGCTATTTTTCTGCTCCAAATGCCTTCCCCTGTCTGTTCTAGTACATCAAATGTGTGCTTCGCGTCACTTGCTCAAATTCAACCACTCACATGCAGCAGCTTCACTGTTCACAAATTTTAGCCATGTACATAACAATAACGGAAGCTAATATATTTTAATCATAAATGTAGCTGTTTACTGTTATTCACGGATGCACATACTGGATAATGTATTCTGCTTTCAGTGCTAACTTGACTGACCACAAATTCTAACCTGTTACCAGCCTGCGGTTCCGACAATGAAGACAAAGAAGCGCACAAATTACTAATCTACTAGTAAATTTTTACCGTTAAATAACTTAACATTTGCATTCATGATGATATCAACAAATTAAATAAAAACGTACCTATTGCTAATGTAACCAATCGCGCTGCAGCCGTCAATGTCAGGGAAATTAAAGACTCCTGTAATTTCCTCCTTGATCTTGACACATGCACACTTTCTGGTGCCAAAGCTGGTGTGCAGTTATTACTGTTAAAAATGGATAGTGTAGGTAGATGGTACCATATTTTGTATTTTACCTGCTAAATCATATACTTTAAACTATCAAGAAACTATCATTAATTTTTATGGGTTGTATTTAACACCGCCAGAGTATTTTTTTTAAGATATGAAGGTAGCTCACCCAGCCCATTAGTGGCCAGAAACTATGGAAACACTCCACAATCGTTCACATGCCCTGGCCACTAAAGTCTCCTTTTGCTTTCTTTTTAAAGACCAGCTAATCATGTGGATACTGGACTTTCTGACCAACAGGATACATAGAGTACTGCCTAATAATTCCTTTTTCTGACATCCGTTTCACCTTAACTGGCTCCCTCCAGGATTGTGTTTTTTTACTCCTTGCTTTTTATCCTGTATTTATGACTGTAGGTCCACTTTGCCTAACTGTTACCTGGTCAAAAAAACGTTGATGACACAGTTCTCCTGTATCTGCTGTTGGACCTCTTACCATTATTGTTGCAAGTATAATGTAGATAAAATAGTTGCCCATTATTTCTTAGTTTTATTTGTTATTATTATAATTTTATCTATGCATTTATATATTTGTTCCCTGCAGTGCTGCCCAATATATTTTAAAATTTCCCTTTCTGGGGAAAAATAATTTTCAAATTCGAATTTGCACTTTACCAATACTTGGTAACCATTCGATCATGTGGGTTTTGTTTCAGACCAATGCCTAGAACTTAGTCTGCGAATTAGTATTTTACTTATCAGAATGTGTACTGCTTCTCAGTTTTCATAAGCTGTTACTGCTTCTTTTGTGTTAAAGCACTCATATTTTTTTTAATCATAGTGGGTTTGCCAAATGTTTTTTAAACTGATCAGAAAACTAACTGTTGAGGATCATAATGGGTTGGTACTCCGTTCGCCCCAAACCTCATGTAGACTTCTGAGATGTTGTCCAATCTGTCTTCCCTTCTAGGCCATTTGCCTAAAAATAATAGAACAGATATTAAAATTGTAAATGTTTGTAAATTGTTTCCCAGTATAGGTTTATGTTTCTCTCATATAACAGTCTTGCAGCATGACAGGAAAGTTACCACATCTAGACCATAAAGCAATGGGATGGCAAAAGCCAGCTCTAGCCCATAAAGTTTACCCTGTTTACCATAACATTTTCTGTTTCCTATCCGTTGCTAGGCATAGATCACTGTGTGGACAATGTGGGTTTAGCTTGTTTTGTGACAAAGCTAGACCTACATAAAGGCTTTTAGCAGGTCCCCCTTACTACTCATGCCTTAACGTTATGCCTTTCTGACTTTAAAATACCACAGCTAAAATACCCTCTCCAGCAAACTTAACAAAATGTGAGTTTGCCTAGGACAGCGATACTTACCTTGGCAAAGAAATAGATTATGGACAGGTATATCCTGCTAAGGTAACTGCCATTATAAATATGCCTAATCCCTCAACATGTCGTGATCTACGAAGATTTGTCTGTATGTCTAGTATTTTAATAGATTGTGTAAAAACGTCTCTACAGTTGTTTTTTTCTTTACATCCTTGCTTAGTCTTTCCAGACCTCTTGTTTGGACTTATAATTGTCAACATTGTAACAGTGTAAAAGCTTTTATTTTCTCGATGTTTCAAGCTAGAAGTTGATGCAAGTGCCATTGGTGCCGGAGCATCCTGTTAGTTATTATTCTCGAAAACAACAAGCACCAAACCAAATACTTTACTATAAAACAAGAATTGTTGGCATTGTTACAGTTTTATGATGTCAATGTTTGTTCAAGTTCATTACCTGTCATTGTGTATACTGACATAACCCTCTGGTATTTTTTTGTCCAGGATGTATAATAAAAATCAAAGACTCATGAGATGGTCTCTGTTATAAGGCATTGGACTGCAAAGCAGAGGAATGTGGCTTTGATTTTCACTTCCACCAAGTTACCACTGCTGGGTCCCTAAGCAAGTCTCTTAACCCTCAATTACTCAGCTGTATAAATTAAATAAATGTAAACTGCTCTGGATAAAGGTTGTCAAATGACAAAAATGTAAATGTAAACTTGTTGTCTTTCTCTTTCTTCCTGCTTGTTCTGCTGTGCTCCTGTAGGTACAGACCTTCGGCTGTTTCTCCTCTCCTGGGAACCTAACAAAAGTATTACCAAATTGATGCAACAAACAGTGTGTTGATGTTTCGTTAATATGATACAACATGTCATATAACTTCTACACCAGTTTTTAGGGGCCATGTGAGAAAAATGCATTCAGAAATCAGAGTGATTAAACATTTATTCACTGGGAAGTGGTAATTGAAGGAAAAACATTTTCCTCTCAATTGAAGGTCTCTACCCAAATTCAACAGAAGATTGCATCCTTTTTTTATAAGGCCAACCAACAATACCATGAAATGAAAAAATATGTTTATATAACATCAAATTGTTTAATTTTATGAATAATTAATTGCTTAAGTTAAATCAAATTAACATTTTTATATTAAAATGAACAATAACTTAAATATATATAAATTTATTACATGTGCAGTCAACGCTTTTACTGATATAAAATAAATTTCAAGACTGACTGTTTGTTAATTTTGAACTTTGCCTATTAAGAGCACGGTTCAAAACTCACTGATCTATGATTAAACGTGAGTTACCACCTTCATTTGGTACAATGATTAGCAGCTGTAAACCCTGTCTGTAACTCCACTCCCCTTAAAGTATCATCACAGCATGTGTAATGCCCAGACATATGAGACAACAAATGTAACCATCTGTCAGTGCAGGGTAACAATCGCATCTGGAGAAGACCAGAAGCGATCATTATCAAAAACTGACAGATGGTCAATGATTAATGTAACTTCTGCATGGATTAATGTGAATTCTGCCGACTACCTACCCTGACTGCACTTCCCTGGTCGATCGGTTTTAGTTTACAGGATTTTCAGGAGGCATGTTGCATTTTTAAAAGTCTGGACACTTCCACGCCTCTAAACATGACACAGAACAAAACGAAATGTCATTGGTTGCTTTGCCTGTCAGTCATACGTCCTAAAAACACTAGGGAATTCTGTCCAGTCATCTAACCCCAGCCATCTAACCCACACATATAGTACATATAATTTATATGAAAGATTGTTGTCAAAATGAAAATAGTAGTAGAACTCTTGGCAGCCTTCCTGAAAAAAATGGATGTACATCTTATGTTTTTGTAATTTTTTTTGTAACTCGTTCCCTGACAGTAAGATGAACCCCCCTCCCAAAAAAAGATTATTTTTTATCTTCCAAGATTAAAAGGTTATTGGTTTTTCCCAACAAAAGAATGTGTGTGTGCGTGTGTGTACACACATTTATTTATATTACACATGCATACATAAAATTTAAGTTGCAGATATTTTCTTTTGTCTTTAAATACATCCCTTGTTAATGTATAAAGTTACACAATAAGAGGAACACAACAGTAAAAAGGAGGCATAAGCTGAATGCATGGAAGCATTTGGCCTTGCTGTATTCAGATATTAATATTTAATATTTTCATTTTTGTTGCTATGGGAACCATTTTCTCCAGCCCCTCTATTGTCTATTTTTTCCAATTCTGTCTAGATATGAAAGATAAATATATATAAATATTTAAAGGCCACACAGGTCCTGAGAATTTTAATAAATCCACTAGTTTAACAGATGCATCAGCACAAGATTTTGAATAAAATTGTATCCTTTCAAAGCTTAGACCTTTACCTTAAAATAAAAATAAAGTACATTTTTGTAAGCATAGCACATGCTCAACATCCAGTTATATGCTGTATATTGGTTCATGTATTTTTGGAGATGCCTGAAAGGTAGCAGCCCAGTTTGGTTTGGTTTGCTTGGAACAAATACATAATTAGGAGTGTGCTGCTGCTATATACAATAAATCAGATATGCTGAATTTCCTATAAACAAAAGAAAACATTTAGTCATAAAAAATAACAGTTGCATGTGCTTTTTCACAATTTTTTGCACTTGATTTCTAGTGGTTAAAACAAAAGCCAGGTATATAAAAAAGTGTGAAACATATTTTTATTTAATACATTTAATATATTCTTTAATGCACATATAAAGAAAAAAAATATATAGAGAGAGAATTTGAAATATTAACCTCAGAATTTACAATAGTTTAGAATCCATAGTGACAATTTATGCAACAGCTTCAGCATCTATTTGTTGTTTTCGCCATTAATAAATAATTATATAAATAAGCAAGTAAACCAATACATTTTAGCCAGTAAACAAATCACTACAACATTCAATATAGCATACATGAAAAAGCTTTAAGTATAAGTGTGTCTTTTCAATCCTACTAATCTGATAACCTTTCTATAATGTATACCTTTTTTTTTTGGCTTTTTTAAAAAAGTCATTTGACATTCAGTGGTCAGTGATGTAAACTGATGAGAAAGCTTACTTTTTGTTTCTGACTCACCATAACACGAGGTAGCAAACCAAGATGCTGGGTACACACTTAAAACATTCAAGAATATCAAATGTATGGTTACTAAGACTCATGCTAATTAACTTCATTGTATGCACTAATAAATAGAACATTAAATGCACTATATTTCTGCTTTCTGTACAAATTTTGCTAAAGCATAAAACTGCCATGAAACACTGCAAATTTTATTCCTTCTTTATGGGAAAAACCCATAACATTTTAAAATAAATACACATTTTACTTTAACAGTTAAGTCCTTATTTTATACATTTTAGATGAAATGTGTTTATTTTTAAAACTTTAAATCCACTTGATTTTGACAGTTTATAATCTTTTTAAGGCAAGGTAGTCTCATTAATATAAATACAAAAAGCAGACAACAGGGGCGGTTCTAGGATTTTATCCTTAGAGAGGCTAAGCCCTTGATAGTAGCAATGTTACTGAATTTACATTTACAGTTTCTGGCAGACGCCTTTAACCAAAGGCCTTGCTCAGGGGCCCAGTGGTGATAACTTGGTGGTGCTGGAAATCACATCCGCAATCTTTCAGTTAACACCTTAACCACTGAGCTAAGACCTCTCCTACCTTGTGCTGTGGCTGTGTATTGCAGAATGTTGAAAGTAAAAATATAAATTCAATCAAATGAATGAATTAACATAATTTCTGTACATGCTGCAGTTAAAATATAAATGCAGTCATTAATGACCCAATAGTCACAAGCTAGAGACAAAAAGGTAAAGACCATAGCTTGGATGAAAAATTATTCATATCACTGTTGTTAAACCAACCACATCGCACAAATTTGGTTAATCTAGCCGCACTTATAATCATCTGGCGCAACTTTTTTATAGATAGCTGTAAAAGCAATAAATCCAGAAATAGGGCATTCTAAGAGGTCAGACAATGTACAGTGATTATATGAAAACAAGAAAAGCTTTCATAATCCTTCATATTTTGAGTGAATTACAAAAATATTAAACAGAAAATATATTTAGGACAAATAAATGCAATGATGGTTTTGTTTTATTCTATTAAGATAATTGCACAGGAAGCTGATTTTGAATAAGAGAGAGAATTTATAATATTAGCTGATCAATCTCAGATCAATACGAAGACCTACTTTATGATCCCAGAACATTTTAAGCAATTTTACAGTGAATTATTAAAGATGTGTCCTGTGGGTCAAGGCTTTTTTAAAATGGACTGATTCAATGGAAAAAGTATTCTATGGTCAGAAAAATCCAAATTTAAAATTTTTATTGGAAGTCACAGACGCCGTGCCCTCCAGGCTAAAGAGAAGGGAGACCTTCCAGCATGTTATCAGCTTTCATTTCAAAAGCCAACATCTCTGATGGTATGGGGGTGCATAAGTGCATGGTAAGGGAAGCTTGCATGTTTACTATGAATGCTGAAAGGTATATAAAGGTTTAAGAGCAACATATGCTCCGCTCCTGATGAAGGGAAGGCCTTGCAGGACAATGCAAAACCACATACTGCAGCTATTACAACAGCAAGGCTTCATAGTAGAGGCTTCATAGCTTAGTTTGCTTATGCCTTATGCAGTATCTGTCTTTGAAAATAAAAAGTGTAAAGTTAATGAAACCAGCATCGCTATAGGAAGACTAGAACAATGCTCAGACCAAAGGTTAGATAAAAGATTGCTTAAAATTTCTTAGAGTTTTTGGTAGCATAAAGTGGGTCTAAAATGATTTGAATTGGTCTGTCTGTGAAAATTTAAAATAATTTAATAGCCCATAATGCAATCTTTCTAACGGATATGGTGACTTTAAAGATAACTTTTATTATCAGTAATAATTATCAGTAAAATTGCATAAAATTCTGTGAAAAAATAGAATAAATTACTTTATAAAGTGATCTGAGTTGGTTTGGTTAACTATTAACTGATCTAACCTTAAATTAAATTAGCCTTGTAATTAAACTAACAGTAATGTGACTTTACAGATAAAATATTAAAAAATACCACAGTAAAGTTCAGTCCTTCGAAAGAGATTTGAATTCGTTTCGGTTAACGATTTGAAATCTCCCTATTATAAGTATATAAAATCAGCTCATGCTGCAGTTATAGGATATGTATTTAAAAATATACATATGTAAAATATTCAGGGATCTTAATGTGGCTAGAATAAGGTTTCGCAAACTGTGGCTGGCTTAATCGAATTTAGTTTTAGGGAGGCTAAAATGACAGACAGGGAGCTAAAGTCCCCTAAAAAAGGCTCTAAAACTGCCCCTGGCTAACAATTAACTTTATCGTCACCAAATGACAAAAAGGAGCAAGACTATTACCTAATCTGCACATGAAAAAAAATTGAGCCCCTTTGTCCCTAAGAATAGGTATGTCACTGATTTGACCCTATTTTGGGTCCTTGACCTTCTCAGTACTTCTAGCATTTCTAGAGTGCTAGAGAACAGTGATCTGAGTAAGCTCTGAGTTAGAGTGTCCTGTCCCTGGATTTGGTGGCTGTTCAGGGCTGACCAGGGGCAGCTCCACGCCTAGTCATGCAGCATTACTGTTTGCCTCTGTAGTTTTGCAGTTGTAGGCAACATCACGTGCTACACTGTGCATGCGGCCTGACTGCTGCTGCGCATCCAAACTAAAAGGCATTGGTGGCTGGCAGAACTCTCTGAAGCAGCGCTTAAAGTTTTCATCCAAAAAAGCATAGAGTACTGGATTTAAGCTGCTATTGACATAGCCAAGTGCAATGCAGAAATGCATGAGAACCACAGTGTGCACACTGCCCAAGTTGACACCTAGTGATTGTGCAAGTGCCATAATCTGAATGGGTGTCCAACACACAACAAATGCTGCCACCACCACCAGCACCATGCGTGTTATGCGCCGCAGATTGCGATCTTTCTCCTTGGAACCAGACAATATGCGTACATTGCGTAAGCGCTTCACCATCAGGCTATAACACACACTAATAACGGCCACTGGGATAAGAAAAGAGAGCAGGAAGACACACGTGCCGAACACTGGGTCCCAATAACTGCGAGGGTCTGGCAGGACTAAGATGCACTCGATACCTGCAGAAATAGGTTACATGGCAAAATAAATAAGTTATCCAATCTGTATAAACATGATAAATTAATAAATGTAAAGAAAGGTTGCATAATGCTAGTAGAGTGTTTCAATAAAATAATAAAGATTCATAGATTTCAGTTGTGCATTTATGAACAAATATTTGCATATTTGCATATGCTGAATATGGACAACAAACACTTTTCAGTTGCATCACTTGGAAACCAATCTAGTATAACATATAAATAACAAAATTTTAAAAAGGATAAACAAATGTAGAAACAATAACAATAAATTTCAGGTTTTGCTCATTTCATAACATAGTCACAAATTTTACAAATGTGTTGAATGTACAATATAAGAATTGCTTATATTTCTGGTAGCAATTAAGATACATGGATTCTTAAATACAAAACAATTAGTAGTGGTTTAGTCAATGAATAATCATACACAGCACAAATTTTTTGGGGAGAAATCAAAAACACTTTTGTGTTATGGTATATATTAAAGATCACAGGTAGACTTTATTGGGAAACACTTCAGAACAATGGTCCATTGTAAACAGGTAAGTATTCAGGAATTAATAGATAGTTGCTTGTTTAAGGTGTATGATTTACGTCTTTGCAATTTAGTTAGTTTGTTTTTCTTGATTAGTGTTTCTGTATACCAACTTACACCTGTTTACCTTTTATGATACCTGGTTTTGACCGTTGTTCTAATAAACGTTTTAACCGGCAAGATGAATCTTTCCCAGCCTGGTTCCTTACAGAATACTTTGTCTCCTCCAGATTCAGCAGATTTATCACGACTACAAGTGGCAATGGAATATCAAGCTCAAGCACTGCAAACCTTCCAAGCTCAGCTAACGTCGCTACAAGCTCAGCTAAAGTTGCTAATCAGCAGCTCGCCCAGCAGCCCCAAGCTTCGTCTACGACCAGAGCAGCTACGGTTCACTTCGCTTTCCCCAACAAATTCGACAGAAGTTCTGAATGCTGTAAGGGCTTTATTCGACAACGTCAGATCCACTTTGCTAATCAGCCTGTTGCCTTCAGCAGGGAGAGTAAGAAGTGCTCATTCATCATGACATTATTCCTAGGGCGTGGGCAGTTTGGAACTCGGATATGGAGATTTCGAATACCCTGCTGGGGGACAAGACATTTCTAGTCAACTTCGGAACTTGTGTCAGGAAGATTTGCAGCAGCGGATCTGCGGCATTCCATTCGCAGTGCAGACAGCAGGAAAATCTCAGCTCACTACAGTTTCTTAAAAAGTAAGCCACCCGTTACCCCTTTTCATGATACTCATGTGCTTCACCCTCTTGGTGTGTATAATTATTGATACTGTACCTCATGTGTTTCCAGCATTAGTGGCAAAATGGCATTTATTACCACCAGAGGCCACCATGAGTACCAGGTCATGCCTTATGGTCTTGCAAACGCTTCTGATGTCTTTTAGTCATTTAATGAAATCTTTTACGATCTGCTTAACCTTTATGTGATAACCTACATTGATGACATTCTTATTACCTCTCACACCCTATCCCAATATATCCAACATGCCAGGACTGTTTAATCACGTCTGACAGAGAATCTTCTGTTTGTGAGAGCTGAGAAATGTAATTTCTACCAGGAGCGAATTATGTTTTCTTGGGTATTGTATCAGCCCATGTACAGTTCCAAAGTGGAAGCAGTCACAGAGTGCCCTCTCAGCATACCATTAAAGAACTGCAAAGGTTTCTCGGGTCTGCTAATTTCTACTGCCGCTTTATTAGAAATTAGTCTGACAACTGCCCTATAACATCGCTTCTGAAGGGCAAACCTTAACTTTAACCTCACCACCAACGCCAAGGTTCATGAGATTCTTGATTCTCAAAGAAAGAGTGGTTTGAAGAAATATCTGGTCGATTGGGAGGGTTATTTCCATTTTTAAAACCTTTTTTTCCCCCTTTTTCCTCCGCCCCGGCCCTTTTCTCGTTCTGTTTTGAACTGGGACGCCGTGTTCGGTTTAAAGTCCATCCTTGCACTCTACATTATTCATTTAATCAATCCAAACGGTGTGATTACATTGTCACTCAACTGTTTTCCTTCTTTTTGCCTTCCTTTCCCTCTCTCTCTCTCTCTCTCTCTCTCTCTCTCACTGTTGAGTTACATACGCCACAACGGAGCTGCCGGTGATCCAGACCCCACCTCCGACCCGGTCCTGTGGGACCCTTCCCTGTGACCTGCCCAGCAGATGATGCATCACCAGGGCGATCTAAAACGACGTTCCGGCTGCTTGCTAAGGACTAATGATTATAGTTGTTTACACACACACAATGTAACCACATGATCCCTGCTACCTGTTTTCACCCAAATGAGGATGGGTTCCCTGTTGAGTCTGGTTCCTCTCAAGGTTTCTTCCTATCTCATCTCAGGGAGTTTTTCCTTGCCACCGTCACCCCCAGCTTGCTCATCAGGGACAAACTGATTTCTGTTTAATTCTGTCTCATAATGTCTTCAATTGTAAAGCTGCTTTGTGACATTCACCATTGTAAAAAGCGCTATACAAATAAAACTGAATTGAATTGAATTGAATTGAATTATGGACCAGAGGAGAGGTCGTGGGTCAAGGCTTGTGACATTCTAGTTCAGGGGTGTGGCTCTTTCACCATTTAGTTGTGAAATATATAAAAAAACAACAGGGATTTTTTTTATTGCATTTATTTTACTATGGATCTACCGGACAACCATCCTCCCCTAGAAAAACCCTCTTTTTTGTCCTTCCGCCTGTTGCCATCATGGTGTCATATTGCCACCTAGCGGTCATGTGCAGAATCTCAACATTTCACAGAACACAACAGCTCACACCTCTCAGACAACAGCTTCACCCTGTAATACTACCATCCGGCGACCACCAGAGGGCGCCCTCGCCTGAATGCTGAGTTCAAGTCCTTAAACCTGAATTCCGGTGTCAGCTCCGGAAGGTGGCTATATAAGCTAGCACCATCCATTAACATACTGCGAAGTATTGTTACCTTGTCTGCATACTAAGCGTGTATCCCATGTTTGTTAGTCTTTTTGGTTTTGATCTTTGCTGTGGTGCTATACTGACAACTGGCTTTTTTCAAGTTTGGTGACAATGCCAGTAAGTAAGTATTGAATAACTAATAAGAAACCAACTTTAACCTATTACTTTCTTACCATTATTCTAAAGCATTAATTGTTATTGTTGTACACATACTAAGTGATTCATCTGTTTTACCTGGTGCTAAACGAAGGCTGCTCAACATTATGCACTTTACAGGTGCTTATGGCATAATGAAGTACCACTATCCAACAAGATACAGAATTCTCCAGTAGATCTAGTAAGGCATGATTTAATCTACATACGTCTATAAATAAGCACTAACAGTCCTAGAATTATTTTTCCTGTAGTCGTTGAGCTATATGACCATACCTTTCCCAAGTCATACATAGTCACCTTGTGTTTTTGTCCAATGCTTTGAATGTATGCATGTCTACGGGATATACACACCAGCACCCACGAACTTACCATGGTCATTCTCAACATCTCCCAGCACCATAGCAGGTACACCAATAGCAGAGGCCAGTAGCCACACGCATATGTTGACCACCTTAGCTTTGTGGGGCGTCCTCATGTCCAGTGCTTTGACAGGATGACATACAGCCACATAGCGGTCCATGCTCATCACAGTAAGAGTAAAAACACTAGTGAACATGTTGTAGTAGTCGATAGAAACCACTGCCTTACACAAGGTATTGCCAAAAGGCCAGAAACCTAAAAACACATCTGTGCCCTGGAATGGAAGGGTAGCCAGGACCAATGCATCAGCCAAAGCCAGGTTAAAGATGTAGATATTTGTGGCTGTTTTCATCTTGGTGTACCTGACAGCCAAAAAAACAGTAAAAAAGAAAGAATTAGAAAGGTTAATTATTTTTAAAATAGTCAAGCACACAAAATAATCAGATATTTGAGTATCCATATTTTCTTGAGAATAGTGTATTCATTAAAATTTTGTAAAACTGTCTGTAAAGGTTTGTATAAGCCACACCTAAATAAAATTTTAACAACATTTTCAAAGCATGTACAAACCACATACCTAAAAGAGAGAATTTAAATTCATAAGCTTTCTAAGTGCACAAATGACTGGAAAGCTAAAACGCTGCTAGACAGAAGTGGAAGTTATTTTGACTTACTTCATTGCTAACAAAAATATTTAGTAGTATAACAGCACATGAAAAGCCAGCATCTAGAAATAAACATGCGTGACAAGAAAATGATGCTACAAAAACAGAGGTGATCTACACAGTACTAGTAATTATGCATGCTGCAGCACTCCCTGCTAACAACTAGGAAATTTTAAATGTTAATTTATCTTTTAAATGTTAAAATATCTCCTCTCAACATTAAGCCACCTATCAGCACTCTCAAGATGAAATATGATCTCAGGCCTTGGCAAATAGAATTATTTAAGGGGCAGTTTACAGTCTTATAAAAAGTATTCTGTTTTTAAACATCATTTTCTTCTTTTTAATATAAATTCATCAGCCGTACTCCTCTTGTATGCTTTAATTTGCCAGTAAACATGGTAATATATAATCTATATAAATATTTATATCTATATCTACAGGCTCACTACAATTGGACAATAGAAGGTTGAATAGAAGGCCTTGTCTCACAGGTTTAGGCTGGTGGTAGAGGTGTAATGGTGTGGAGAATATTTCCTTGGCACACTTTGGGCCCCTCAGTACCAATTGAACATCGTTTAAATGCCACAGCCTACCCGAGTATTGTTGTTGACCATGTCCATCCCTTTATGACTACAGTGTACCCATCTTGTGATGGCTAATTCCAACAGGATAATGCACCATGCCAAAAAACTCTAATCATCTCAGACTGGTTTCTTGAACATAATAATGAGTTCACTTTACTCTAATGGCCTCCCCAGTCACCAGATCTCAATCCAATTGAGCAACTTAGGTATATAGTGAATATATATATATATATATATGTTTCTAACACCTTGTTGAATCTATGTCACGAAGAATAAAGGCAGTTCTGAAGACAAAAGGGGGTCCAACCCGGTACTAGCAAGGTGTAAAATTTTTTAAATTTAATATATTAAAACAATTCTGACTTACCTGAAAACTTTAAATTTTCTTTACACTCACCCAATTGACTTATGTTTCATTTTTTAACAGATGTCTACATAATAATCATTTCTGATTATTCGAACTAGCTAGTAGTCATGAATGTTAGCAACACAAATTAACTGTCTTTTGAACATGTTAATATTTTGGTCATCACCACTCCCTTCCACACCAAGACAAACAACTGAAAAGGAAGGGAGTGCTTCACTACTGCTGCTTTCTGCATTTTTGAGATGTGCTGATCATTGTGTGCTACCAGAGGCATTGCTAGACATACAGCTACTTACTAGACCTTAGCAGCCAACATGTCATGGTTCATACTGGCAATATGTTGGTGGTCACATATATCAACCACCAGGGAGGTCTTCCGTCGCACCCGCTATACAAGCTAGTCTGCCAAATACTGATTAACCAAAAAGCAGTCATCCTGTTAAGGAGCTGAAGCCTGGGAAATAAAGACTCATATAGGAACATTTCAACAGAGCCGACCTAGATCTAGTCACGTTTTGCACTTGCACCCCAGTGGCACTGGGGTTGGATGCTATAGTGTAGACATGGCCAAGGCTGCGTCTGTATGCATTTCCACCAGGGGAGGAAGAGGGAGTTCTGGAGAGAGTACGTCAGGACGGATTGAAGTTGTTGCTACTAGCCCTGTGCTGGTCGGCCCGAGTATGGTCCGAGACCTAGTTTCCCTCGTGAAAGGTGAACCTCTACAGCTTCCAGTCAGGAGAAACCTTCTCTCGCATGTGGGGGGCCTTGGTGCATCCCCACCCAGAACTATGGAAGCTGTGGGCGCGGCCTCTGAGGGAGCCCAGCTTCTAGCAGCTGACTTCTCAATCGAGCTAGTGGAAACCATACTTCAATTCAAAACATCCATGAGGAAACTCTGTCTTTTAAATAGAACATGTTTGTCTCTTGGTGTGGAGAAAGACGGCAGGATCCAAGTAACTGCCCAGTTGGTTCAGTGTTGGAATTCTTGTAGGAATGATTAAATATAGGACTAACATCATCCATCTTGAAGGTTTACTTGGCGGCCATGTTGGCTTTCCACTTCCAAATAAAAGATTGGTGAGTCATTACCGCTGGTATCCAGATCCCTCTGTAGTGGATGGAGACCTGAGGTTGCTGTCATGAAGATGAGGCGAGGTTGGCTAAAGCTCCCCACAAACTATTGGAGGAAGCATCAGACAAACACCTCACACTTAAAATAATTTTTTAGAAGCCATCTCGTCAATCAAGGGCATATGATATATACAGTCTTTGTCCACCTTGCAATCATGTTTGGACTTTGCTCCAAGCCTACTGTCCCCCTTTATTTCGGAACGCAGACCAGCATTAAAAATGTTAATTTAACGCAGAGGAACACAAAGCACATATGCTGAACTTCATTTTCAATAATGGGGTCGTATAAATCAGTCACATTAAACATTCTTATTTTAAATCACGTTAACTCGATTTCTTGATAAGAACAAAATTTCTTTAACCAGATAAATTGATAAGTAACTTGTTTTTCGAGCTTTACAAGAAAGCCAACTCGGAGTTGATGAACTTTCCGTAAGGTAATCTGTACAAATAAAACAAGTCACAGAAAGAAAATAAGGGAAAAGGGAGGGGGATCTTTGAAGTAACTAAATTAAAGCACACATGGGGAAACACACAGGGGAGATAGTGAACAAAATAATTTTTCAAGAGCATGCAAACATTCTAATGTTCAATTTATGATATATAATTATAGACCAGGAAAACTAATTATAAATCAATATAAATGTGGGTTTTGGATTGTTGATTTGCAGCCCAAAAGAAGATCTGCAGAAGATACTGTTAGCAAATCCTAATTTGGAAATATTTGTGGATTGAGCAGTGTCCAAAGATTTAGAGACAGGCCAAAATTGCATGGGGTTTGCTGTAATAACACAGAATGAAATATTTATTGCACAATTACTACACTCAAATTTCTCAGAACAAGCAGCTGAGCTAATAGCATTGACTGAGGAATGTTAATGAGTGAAAGGCAAAACTGTTACAATTTACACTGATGAAATGCATTTAGAGTAATACATAATTTTGGTGCACTCTGTGGAAGCACAGAGAATTTATCTGGCAGGCCAATCTTGAACCACAGCCTTATAGCTGAGCTTCTGGAGGTCATACTTTTGCCAAATTAGGCTATTGCATTATGCAAGTGTGTTAAAGTTAATAAAAAATTATACAGTTATGTGATATGTGTTATAAGGTTTGATATAGACCAATTAATCAGTTTTTCATGTGCATGGCATAAGCCGTCTCTAACATAGCATGCTAAGTCTCTGGCATGATAGGTACAGCCGGTCAGTGTCTGGCATAGAGGACACGATGTGCTCAGTCACTGACATGACAGGCTCGATCTCCTAAAACTTTGGCATGGCAGGCTCGACGTAATTCATCTCAGTCTTGGCGAGCTTAAAATGAACCGACTCCAGCTTGGCGGGCTTGACGTGAGCCGGTTATAAGCAGATTGAGTTCTCCTCTGCCAGGCCCAGGGTAAATAGCAGCCATTATTTGCTAGCCCCCACTTAGCATAGGCTGCAAAGTCTGCTTTTGGGCCTACCTCAGGCAGCTTAGCCTTTGTGGCAGCATTAAGATCCATGAAATTAAATCTATTCAGGCTGATGTCTGGAAAGGCAGTATAATGAGCCAAGTCTTGAAACTCCCATGGCGTGGTCCTCAAGCGAACGTTTCCTTGCTAAAGCAAAATGAGTTGCGCCTTAAGTATACTCCATAGTAGTCTTGGTGAGACGAGAGAAAGCGAAGAAAAAATAATAAGATGACTTTGGGTGCAGTACAGTTTATTATAACAAGAATAATAAAAACAAATCAAATAACATAAAAAACACAAAAACAAAAAACTAATCTAACAGAATCTGACCTGACATAAATGAAAGATGAACCTGAATCTTAGGCTGAAGCATAATGCAACATATACACTAACTGTGACAAGCGACAAAGCAGGACAAAAACAGACTAAAATACAGTTTGTCTAACCCTAACTAAATAAAAACACCTGAACACAACGAATCAACCACTCACAGGATGGGGAGACTCACATGAGAAGACACAGACAACATAAACAAACATTCAGCACATGGTCTACAACACAAAGTCTCTCTGTTGCCCTACGGTGGCCTGGAAGGGCAACGCATCCGGCAAGACTGATTAAGTCCTGATGATAATTATGTAACATTTATCTGATACTAAGGCCACTGTTACCCTTGTTTTGAAGTCTTTGAATTAGTTACCTGTGCGCTACAGAATTAATTTTAAAGTGCTCTTATTTTTTTATGCCAATTCAAGGAACCTGATGGTTCCTTAAACCAGTGATCATGCTACTACTTAGAAACAGTCTGTTCATTTGGTATACAGCTAGTAATTATTGTTTAATCTGAACAAAACACAGTGTCTGTCTATAAGTCTTTCTATGAAACCTTCATTCCCAACATGGCTGGTATCAGGTCATTAGCAACAGCTAAAGAGGTAACAAGAGAGGAAAGCTGATGAAAGAGAATATGATAACATATTGTTGTTGTAATGAGGACCCAAGCTGTGCCCAGAAATGACCAAATCTGAGTAAATGTCTTCAACTCATATTTTTTGTAAAAAAAAAAACCCGTATAGTTCGGTCAGAATCCATAAAGTTAATGGCTAAGATACGCAAACTATTATACAGACTATACAGGCCCTGTTAAGTTGGCTGAAAAGGTCTATCATTTAAAACACTTTTTATTTTATTTGTTTTCTTCAAGATGACAATACTGCATCCCCAGGTCAGTGAATGAGGGCAGGGTTAATACTCTGTTTTCATTGTCATTGTTGCACTATACATTTTTTCCTCTATTAAGGAGGTTTTCTTGTGTTGCTATACAAAGTTGTTGTTATTATTATTATAAGTTAGCTGTATTAATTGGATTTAAATGCAAAAAAGCCTAATACTTGTCCTACATCTAAGTGCAAATTATAATAAAAAACATTAATTTTCAGCATAATGTGAGCCACAGAAATGTATAAAGGTGGGTTTTCTGAAAAAGGAATTTTATTATTACCATACTAAAGGGATGTGCGGTATACCAGTACTAGGAAAACACCAGTATATATTATATTTAAAACAATACCATCATTTTGCTGAACTCGGTATTTTATACGCCGCTGTTCCGAAATTCACCTGTAGGCGGCAGTGCTTCCCAAACTGATACTATGAAGCACCCGACAGAGCGAGAGGTTTATATTTAATTCTTTTAGTCTAAAATCTGAAAACAATTTAAGAGGGGGAAATATTGTGATATACCGTGATTTTAAATAATAATTTGACTGTTAAAATAACACTAAACAATAAAGCAAGTTTTCTTAAAATTCATAAAGTAAGCTGACCTGTAGTTTGTTATTAATCTAGGTCAATAATTTCATTGTTTCCCCTGCCATTATATCAGGATGGGGGCCCTACTGAACAAACAAAATAGCCTCTAAATTCTAGTTATCGTATTTACACGACAGCATCTAATTTATGTGGGCTCTTCATGTCCACGTGTTAACAATTTTTCTCTGCTCCCTGATTTGCGCATGGTGGCATTCCACACATATGCGCGTACACACAGGTGAGCACACTTCAGTGGACAATGTACAGTTCAAATAATTGTTCAATTATTATACTGACTGCTGTCATAAAAGGAAACAAAAAAAGCACCATTATTCATTTAAGCCCCCAAAGCAAGACATCTAGGGGAAACTGAATAATTTATCATTGATAAATATATTAATACATTTGAATGTTAACATTACTCTATGCATTAAACACATACCAAACATTTACCAAGATTAATAAATACTATATAAAATGATGATTTACTTTGCCGATACATGACATCGGTGTTTCACATACAATTTTTTTTGTCTTTCGACACCCACAGAAAAGAACAAAAAATGAATTGGCAAATAGCCTACTATTTCAGAAGTAAAAGTAGCGATTTAATGAATTATTGACTGAGGCGAGTAGTTAGCAATTCATTAAATCCAAAGTGACATAAATCTATATTACGCGCATTGTCTGTTACACTAGCGTTGAAGATTGTGTTAGCAGAGGTATACGATATTAATTTCTTACAATGTTTGCATATTGTCTTTGTCTTGTCTATCATTTTTCGTCGTCTCTTATTTCCACCCGTAAACCAGAATGGCTGCATTTACACTGCACGTATCCAAGTGACCAAATTTCAATGTTTTTTCCTAATGTGGCACAGAACAGATTCGACTTATGACAGTGTAAGCAAGAACAAAGCACATGAATTCTGAAATTTTCAGATCGGATTCAGGCCTCATTCGTATGTGGTAATGAATCGGATATGAATTGTACTCATCCATTTACGCGCGCAGAGGCAGACAGGCAGAGGCAGTTTTACCAGTCCACGATTAAAGGTTTTTTTTTTCTGTACCGCACGCTGCACACACTCACACACACTCACACACACACACACACACAGTATATTCACCAAATCGGAATTAAGCATAAAGACCTGCAGTGTACATTCAGCCAATGTTTTAAATGAGGCAGGGCATCTTCTATCAATACATTTTTCACAAAACCATTCTTACGAGACCAGTGATTTAGGGGGGGTAACAATATATCTTGTGATATCTTATTTCAAAAGATCATGTCACACCCCTAATATACATTAAACTAAACAGTTGAAAATTAACTGAAGAACACACACCTGAACACAATTAGGGAACAATCATCCAGACTCACATGACATAACTAACAGGGGAGACTCACATGACATAAACAAACATTGAGCAGATCGACTAGAACATAAACAAAGAATGTATCTTTGTTGCCTTAAGGTGGCCCACCAGGGCAACACAACCGGCAAGCCTGACGAGTCCTTCACCACTTTAAGGGCGGCTTCTGACGCCCAAACACTAAACCAGTCAAACCCAGCTCTGGCCAACCTGGAATTTGGTGTACCGGAAGCCTGTGGTAACATAGAAGGCCTGGAGAATAAAGCAGGGCTGGCCCACGACCCGGACCAGTCCCCAAGACAGGATGTGTAAGCTTTTATGTGTTATGTGGCAGTGGCCGTCTCAGCTTTGCAGCTCACTTTGACTCCGGAGCAGCTGTCCGGCAAGAAGGCGTAATGTAAACAGGCTCTTGGCTGCTTCTCTGGCATAATTGAACAGGAGCTTCGGCAGTTTCTTGCTTTTGCGGAGTTCTCGTCCAAGCGTAAACCCACAGTGAATAGGAATGCACTTGTTTAGCACACAAGGCATAACTAGAAAGAATTTCCTTCGCTTTTTCCCTGAGCCGGACAATGTCCTTAAATCCCGCCTAAACCCCAGTGAAATGTCACTTAGTAGCATTAACGCAAAAACGATTAATATGGGTTCATTGTTTCCTGGCATATCCTGAGCCGGACTGAATAGGCAACCTTAAAGTTCCCGCCCTTTAATAAAAGTGCATTTAAATGCCACAGTAAAAAACAGTATGGCAAAAACTTACTAAAAACTGGTTCATTGTTTTGGTGAGATATTCTGCTTTATTATCCACAAAGTGAGGCAAGTAGTAACAAAAACCTGACAAACTTAAAAGTGCTTAAAACACTAACCTGACAAAAACTAAAAAACAAGTACAAAAGCAGGAAACAATATCTCACAAAAACACAAGGCAACTAAAAAAAGGCTTTATACTATAGCGCTAACTAAACAGGGGAACATTAACTACTACAAGACACTAAACACAATTAAACAGGAAAACTATAGCAACCTAAGGAAGACAATTTACCAATATAGATACAGGAAGACTTGCATGACAGGACAAAGAAGCATTAATTTGAGCACACATGGACTAGACCTGCACCTGAAAGCCTGGAACTGACAAAGACAAGCTTGACAAGGAGTGTGACAGCTTGACAAGCGACAAGAAAATATGACTATAAAAAAATGTATTTCACTTTTATTTTACATATTTAAAGGATTGTCACTAGTACGATTTAGTATTGTCACGAAAGATTACTATTTGGTATCGGAAAGACATTTTGGTATCGTTATACATGACATGTACGATCAAGCTAAAAGGGTAACAATGGTTTGCTTTAAGTATCATGTAAAGTTATGACACTGAATTATATGTTGTCATCATAAACTAAAAGGCTAACAAGTGGTTTTGGTTTGGCTTTAAACTGGTTAAAGACAAATTGATATGTAACGTACACAAAATTGGACCGAATTATATGTTTCATTATAAATCATGCAAATCAGACCTAGATTCTTAATGTGCATGCAGTGCTTGCTAACCTATGACTTAACGTAACGGAGTGTACAAATGTTAAGTTAAAAGGTATGTATATATCTCTCAATAGCTTACCAGATGTTCTGCAGTCTACCACCTAACAAAATAATTATAGCTTCATGAGAAAGACATTTTCTTGACTAAGACTTAACTGATTTTAACTTGATTACAATAACTTATAGTTAATACAAATGCCCAAGATTTTAAGATAATTTACAAACTTTTTTTTCATTTATTTATGATACTTTTTCATCATTTATTTTACATATTCTACTTGTGTCAAGTGTCAGTTTACCACACATTTTTGTTACACCATTTTTTATATATGAAAAAAGATTATGAAAAAAGAAAGCTAAAAATGCGACCGAGGAAGAACCTAGGACCTGGAAATTTAAGCTGTGTTTATCCCTGCCCGCCATTTTATTTCTGGCACGTGACACCATTTGCAGTGTGTTAAGTGTGTTTTCCTGCCCGCCTGGATGTCTGGCACGGCATTGCGCGGGTCATTTTGCAGTTGTTAAGTGCTCTTATTGTGTTACTAACTCCTGTGCACTTCACTCTTGCCTATTGTGCAGTATATAATGAAGAGTTCAGCCCTTGCACATAGCAGTATATAATGAAGAGTACCAGGGCTGCATGCCCTGCTGCTGATGTCTTAAAGCTCCCAACAGACAGACGGAGGGTAGGAGTATCTCTCTGAGCCAATCTAGCCTAGCTTTATCTCTCTACCCAACCACTAGACCACAGGCCTAAAAGTGACTGAGAAAACCCACTCTGTGGATTTTTTTTTACCAGGGCAAGGCTTAATCTCAGATTTCATTCTCAGAGTTGGCAAAAGCCATGAAGCATTGAGTGCGGAGTCGCGCCCACAATCCCCCAGCGTATGAGGAGATTGTGGATGTTATGTTATTACCCAAGCTGCTGCGAAGTTGAATTTAGCTGGAAAAAGGGATGTTTGTCCCCCCATAGTAAGCTAGATGATCGATTTTTAAAAGTTAGGGTGCAACCTCCACACAGGGTCCTCCTGTTTTTTAACCCTATTTACTGAGGCTGTTAATGGATATGAGGCTGTTTAATGGATATAGCCTGTCATACTAAGTAAACATACCTGAGTCTAAGGAGTATGGCTACCCAACTGTGGGCATTGTCCACTGGGGGCTGGGGGCCCCAAGCCACAAGCTTCCTACCAAGGTTTAAAAGGTTTTAATGTTTTACCTAGAGATGATGTGTTTTGGTTATCTGTATCAGGGCAGCATGGTGGCTTAGAGGTTAGAACAGTTCCCTCACAGAAAAAAAAGGTCCCAGGTTTTTTATCCTTGGCAGGGGCCGTTTTGTGCGGAGTTAAAATGTTCTCCTTGTGCTTATGTGGGTTTATTCCGGATCTTTTCGTTAGCCCCCACGGTCAAAAAACGTTTTGTGCGGTATGTTGGTTATAAAAATTTTCTACTTGGTGCTTATGTGGTCTACATTCCGGGCGGGTTCCTGAATGTGGTTGCCCTTTGACTTGTCCAAAAACTGGTTTTACTTGACTTGATTATGCGCAACATTGCTTTAAAATCGGGTGAGTGTGATTGTGTGGTTGCCCTTTGATGTGTAATTCTTTACTGTATGCGCTATCGGCAACAGGCTTTTAAAATTGTATTCTTGTTCCAATTTATATCAAGCGTATATAGCGTATATATGATTCTGTGTTTATTGTGTTTTTCATGCAGTTTACATAACCACACCACAGTTCTCCAGAGAATGACTAAAAACTGCTGCTGCGTATCTCTCGCTTACTGTTTATACTCTCGTAGATTACTGTTTACAAAGCATCAACCCCAGAAATTCAAACTAACTACCCCAGTGGCTTCCTTTATCTAACTAACAGGTAGAAGAAATACAAGGCCAATCCCCAATCCTTTACTAGGCCAGTGGTCTAAGGACTGAGAGCAGGGAACAGTCACTCACTGTCAAGCAGTTTTCAGAGGCAATTGGGCCTAATGGCAGCAGCATCCAATATGATGCCTTTTGACCCGCTGCATAGAAGACTCCTGGGGCTAGGTCTAAAACTGAAGGTTCTTTGTTGCATGCATAACAATTAAAAGAGATGCCTTCCTCACATACTGGGGAGCAATCATGATCAGCAAATACGCCGTCTATTGTGGCTATTGGACATAAATGCACATAATTACGGAAGATGCTAGCAGTGTTTCCAGAATTAAGACCTGAGCAGCCAATTTGTGTTAGTATATACAGACAATGTCGGTGGTCAAATTCTTCAGTAAACTCAGACTTTATTCTGGTTCAGTGAAAGGCTCAGAAGGAGGCAAGGCTGAGGCTGAGGCCTGGGGAATGGAGACTGGAGCTCCACCCAGAGGTTTTAAAACTTCTATGTTTATGAAAACGCTTTTGTAGAACAAATTGTAGATTTTATTAGCATCACAGTGCACTGCCTGCTCTGGCTCTTTGGCACATCCCACTGGGCCCAGTCATCATGGTGCAGACACAGCCGAGGCCACGTCTATATGAGTTTTCTCAATCATGCTGCTCTCAGAAGTTCTGAGTGGGTCATATTACTGCTAGTAGCATAGTTCTCGAACCTGGTGTCCCTTTTTTCAACGGTGTACGGTTATCCTTGCCACATACAACTGTTGGCTTGGCCCCCGAGCAGCAGGTCTCTCAAACAAACTACCGCCACCGGGGAAACTCTTTGCTCTAAAATAAAACCTATTTGTTTTATGGTTCAGACACAAGTTTTCCAAAGTGAGGACTGTGGCCACCAAATAGACAGTAAGAAGATAGGTGGTTAAGACCATCTCTCTAGTCTATGATCACATACGGGATCAGAGCGCATACAACTAGGAATATATGCCTCCATGGCTTTTGGGTGTATCTCTGGTGGACGTGTTAGGCAACAGACTGGTCCTCTATGCATACAATCTAGTCCTGACAACAACCCCACAATCCAGGGTGTGCATTCGGTAACGCACACAAAGGACAGTGACTTAAAGGTATGCCAACATAGGTATTTCATTTCCAATGCACCTGGATCCAGCTGGAGTTCCTTAAGGGGAAGGTCTCATGTTATGTATGTAAAAATGGTCCACAGACTGAACGAGTTGCCATACCTCCAGCCTTCCTGTCTGTGCTGAACGCAAGCTTATCGCAGCGTGATGCAGGTTTATATAGCAATGACATCATTCACCTGTGGCATATTTCTTTTCAATTGGACACATTTTACAAGTGCTTCAGGCCAAAGGTTATAAAAGCATCTAGAGGCAGCATCTCATTCCCTCTGAAAACCATGGTTACATATGTGACCTGGGGCATTTTATATGTAACACCAGGCTGCTAACTAAATCTTAAAACCTGCTAAAATGTCTCTTAAAAGTCTTAAAATTCTATGGTTTTGGTTTACTAAAAGTTTAAATATTAAAATCTTTCGTGTATTTTAGTTTAGAAACAGGCAGCTCCCTATGGCTTATATAGAGAAGAATACAGTATATAGAGAGAATAAAAATCATTTCATTTTATTTAGATTTATTTTATTTTAGTTTTTTATTTTAGAATTTTTGCAGACACGTTGTGCAGGCGTTTGAGTATATAGAGAGAATAATCATTTTATTTAGATTATTTTAGTTTAATAAAAATTGCAAGTTTTTTAGACCAATTTTAAAAGATCACGGGAGCGGACTTTTGCGCAGGGAAAATTGAGGTTCTTTTGGCAAAATTGGACGTTGTGCGCTGAGCATCAGGATAAACCATCGGTGATTATTTAAATTTGCACTTTATATTAAATTGGGCACACGGAGAGCGACCAAATTTTGGTTCGCATTTTGGTTTCGCTTTAATAAATTGGATGACGGCACACGGGAGCGGACTTTATATTTGATAATTAAATTGATAAATTAGTATAATTTACGTTAATAATTTTAATAATTCAGTATCAGTATATTTCATTTCAGCGTTTTTCCAGAGTTAACATTTTCTTTTGTTGCATACCCTACAAAATTTCAGCTGTAGTAAGTTGTTAAATTTAAAAATAGAAAACACAATAGGTTCAGTTAAAAAATAAATAAAGTTTAAAAAATGATATATGCAGTGTTTATTTTAGATATGAAAAAGTCTTTGTGGCTCCTTCTGTAGAAAACTGGCTTCACCTCTTTGGGTTTTAATGTTTGCTGACCCCTGGTTTAGGAGGATCATGCAATTGTTATTTAAACCATTTAAGTAAAAAATAAAGAATTCCTAAAACTTTAATATACTGTTAGTACAAGTATAAATAATAAACGTGTAAAATCTAGTACTGTCAAAATAAAGCATTTTTCAACTTTAAAACCTGGATTCGGTGTATACAGACTTTTAACACTGAAAAAAGTAAGTACATTTTACAGACAATAAATATTTACTGTTAGTCAGGCCATGTTTTATTTGAAGATAACCAGCTGTGAACAAAAAAAACAGTAGCCATTTATGCAGATGAACTAAACAATATAGTGCTGTGCACTAGGTCCAGTGAATGGCACAGGAAAATGATTCTTGTAGACATAAATCATAACATTTCATCTGAGGGTTCATTGGTGTAAATAGTTGTGATATCCTGGGAGAACAGAAGCATTATTAGCTCTTGTATAGCAGTAATTTGTAGATGCACCATAATTATCTCTTACAGAAACCTTAATAAGTTCCCAAACTTTATTTCGAACAAAACCATAAAGATCCATTGCGCTAAATTCAATTTAAGTTGTTTCATAAAGTCTGTCTATTAATAGAAATGAATGCACCCCTGCACAAACTATGCTAATAGCTACACTTAATTATTGCTTAAGTTTTTTTTTTTTTTCACCTCAGCTGCTCATGGTGGACATGTTTTGTAATCAAATTTTCTACTTTCTTTTTAGGGCAAGAACAGCCATCTGGCCCTGGCACATTTATATCAAGTCATAGCAGTGCAACACAAAACCAGACATCCTTCCAAAAATAATTTGGCTGATTACATTCCAGATAATGTGGTTAAATTGCAAATATTTTAGTTGACATATTAAAAAAACTGCTAAAAACAAATAGCCTAAAATGTATAAAAACAGAATTAATACAATATCTACACATTTTTAAAGCAAATGAAATGTTTGACATTTTGATACATTTCCAGCTAACTGAATTTTTACACAAGGAAGCAAATAGTATTGCAAGACAGGTAAGACACAAAAATTAACTAAAATCAAATTTAATCAAATTTAACTTCAAAGATAGTTAACACAGAAAATAACACAACACAGACTAATTTATCATTGTCTTTACCTTCCTATTGAAGTTTGCTAATGTAGTTAAATCATACGTAACTGCTTAGAATTCAAAGCCAATCTATACCATACTATAATCAATAAATTACTTGCCAAAATATATAAATACTTTTTTGCAACCTATGATAACACAGTGACACAGAGTCATCCTACAAAGAGAAACCTACCCCTTGCCTGCTACATAATTGGCAGCAGACAGTCAGATAATTGAAGGAACACCAGATGAGCAAAACAAATCATCATTCATACAGGAAGCAAGATTATGATTAAAGTTTGGTCACAATAAACAACCGTTTTTTGTTTTTTTTGGCTACTGTTACTAAAGATGTATATGTTGTTATTTTAGTAGCCAACTCACAAATACAAAAAACAATGCTATTTACCATGTTCTTTTAAATTAACATTTAAACTAAGTATGCGGGTCGAATATTATGTCTGATTCTGGAGTGTGCAAAAATATCCAGAATAACCTGACACAATGCAAACTTTATGAGCCAATGGGAGAGACAACAGTATTTTTGAGTGCTTTAATTAGCTTTAAGTACCTTGGTGAAAAGAAAAACATTTTCTGTGTGGTTAAATTGCACTCTATTATGATTATTCAAGTAAATATTATAATATATAAGGTTTAATACATACTGCTATAAAGACATATCACATGACAATATCAACATGGCAGATGCAGTACAGTTCATCCATATTTCATTCATAATACCTATAATCATACTATATAAAACATACTTTTATAACAGTCATGAAGTACATATTAACTCGTAGTACATACTATATAATGTTCAGAATGTAAACAGCAGCGGGTCTTATGAAATGTTTCCGGTAAACAGTGAAAAGTACTTAACAAAAGTGGTCTAGGAAAAATATCTCATCATCGTTCTATGACGAGAAATTAAGCTGGCAAAAAAGTGTGGGGGCTTGGCAAAGGCTCTGTTTGGAAAGCTTGGGTCCTCTTATTTGTGTATGTTAATTTAAAACACACACCCGGCTATCTAACGAAAACTGCAGACCAAGTATACCCTATCATTACAATGCTAAACCCTAATAGCAATGGCTGTTTTCAGCAATATAATGCACTCTTCAACACAGCAATGCCAAGCAGCATGAATTCCAATCCACTCAACTATGTGTGAAATGTGCTGGAAAAACAACTATGTTCTGTGGAGGTGCCACCTCACAACTTACCTGACTTAATGTCTTCGTGGTAAATACTACAGCAAGCCTTTCAAGATTATGCCTTAACTGATCAGAGCTGTCTAGACAGAACAAAAGGGACCTACAAAATATTAGGCAGGTGTTTTAATATTATGGTGTTTTAGCTCAAAGATCCGTAAACACCAGAAAAGAAAGACATTATATGCTAATACAACTGATTATGATTATAAAAGATGAGATCTTATCAGCTGATTACTGTGTATTTATTAATGATGTGACAATCAGCGGGGTGAATTCTGAGCCATATTTTCTGTTCAGATTCAGCCAAACAATAAAGCATATTGTGCATGTTGTGGACAGAGGTTGACTGCTCACTTTAGATACAAGTGCAGGGTTTAAAATATTTAGTTCCAATAGGAACCATTCTGGTCAGTGGGTTGGGTAGTGGTGTAGTGTTATAAGTTGGGGAATGTATAGCCATTAATACACAGCCACATAGCAGGTTAAATGCAAATGTCATTAGAACCTTCTTCAGCAACATGTGTTTCTTATACGTAGTATGATATATTTTTTAGAAAAGTGTTTATAGAATAATCTATAAATATTATTAAGAAGATAAGCTGGTGAATATAGTATAATGTCCACAAATTGTAATGTAAATTAACTCAGTACAGTTTATGTTTGTTTACATGTACATTATGTGATTGGGGTTATCAATTATACTGATTACTTACATACTGTGTGAGTTTGTCTGACAAGACAGATTTGACTATGAGTCATTCCTTGTTGTACTATTAACAAAACAGACAAATGTTGAGTAGGTGGGGTTGACAGGGAATAGGGCTGTTTGCTAATAAATCATTCATAACTCTTCGATAACCGTACAAATGAGTCAACTAATTGCTCCATGTGTGTTATTTCAAGTAAGCATGGTCAGGTAAAAAGTTATATGGTGTTTATTCATGTATTATTGAGTAAAATAATTATTATAGAAGAAGCAATAGAGGCAGAAAGAGCCAATACACAAAATTACATCAACAAATGATCACAAACCACAGATGTTTACCCTATAAATCTGTATTTAAAAACTAACTATATGTAAGACAATAGTCCTAGACAGAAAGAAAGCAGTTTCTGAATTACTACTACAACTGCAGCATAGATCCTACTCAAGTCATATACACGTATGTGTCTCAAATTTAGTATAGGAGGCAAAGATGCTAGCGGCTTCATCTAAACTGTGCTTAGGCAACTGGTTAGAATTTTTTTCAGCATAATTTGTATTTGTGGTTATATATCAAATGATTCCTTTACAAGTTTATGTTGCACCTTGCCAACCACTGTATTTCAGTCTACTATTTTTATTCAAAACCATAAGCCATTTGGATACACAGATGGGCTTACCTGATAATGACATACATAACCAAGCAGTTCCCTACAAGTCCCACCATGCACACGACCATGTAGACCAGTGCGATGGTGATCCTTACACTGCGTGGAAACAGGTCGTCCGTTTCATTGAACTCACTGAAGTTGTTTTGAAACAGCGACTCGTTATAAAGGTGAATGTGCCCAGGATAACCAAATAGCAACGACTCGTTTATGAACTCCATTTGGGGACGCCTATGAGTGAAGAGTAAAACAGGATCTTATAGTTTGCTGGAACAAAATCATTCGCTTAGCATGCCTCTGTATTTGGCTGTTGTCGACTTAAAAACAGCGTCAATAGCCCAAAATATAGCACTGCAATATAGACATGCAATCACACTAAAAAGGATGGGAAACGAATGTCGACTCCACACTATTCCAAAGAATAATAAGTGAGATGGCTTTCCAGAGGAATGTTGCTGCAGTAAGCCATTTAAATAGCATGTTACATACCGTGTAGCAGGAAGGAAAAAAATCTGTATGATCTCCTGGAGCCGATTACAAATACGTATGTTCGTAAGGATGCATCTGAATCCAAAAAAGGGTTGGTTAGATAGCTAAATTCATCCGATCAATCTCGTGCGGTCTTCAGAGGCTTGTTTTCCGTAGAGCAATTTAACGAAAAGCAATTCCGAGAGTAATGCATTCGGGTAGAGGATGGGAGTCGCGTTTATTAACCCTCTGTCGCGCGCAACACAGCGAGTACCAAAGGGAAGGGGAGGTGCGGTGAGGTTGATTCTTGAGAATCTCCAGTCGCGCATAGGATCTGCAGTTAGCATCTCTCCCTCCCTCTCTCTCTCCTTTTCTCTTACACACATCAAACACATTTTTCGTTAAACATTTTGGATCTATTGGATATTTGTCACTCTAAGTTCATCTACAAGAACGAAAACAAGATGGACTTTATTTATCTATTTTAGGATGTTTAAAAACCTGAGGTTCAAAAATGGCTTTGTTATCAAATCTTTATCAATCTCAGCATATTGAAGATTTGCCATTGTTATTGGCTGGAGACAGTAAGCACAAGATACCTTACACTATTACACTATTTTATAACTAAAAATTGCAAAATAGCAAAAAGGACGTAAGAGATCCTATAAGGAAATGGACATTTATCTCGCTTTCTATAACCGGTAAGCGGAGCATTGTATCACTTTTCCTGGTAGAATTGCAGTGCGGTAAAAAAAAAAAAAAAACAACAACAAAAAAAAAACTCAACAAATGGCTGAATTCTCTCGCAGGTATTATTGCATCGTACCCGGCTGCTCACATACAAAAACAACAACAACCTTTCGTCGGTTTTCCGACAAAAAAGGAATTAAGGTACGTTGTGTTGTTCTTCTGTTTAGTAGCCCTTTGGTGTTTTCTTCTCTGTTGTGTTATGTCCCGGAGAAACATTGTTTAATGTTTAATGTGTACTGCATCTGCTATATCTGGCTGAAATGACAAAGCATCTTAATACTTTATCTCAAAGAGTAGGAGTATGTTAGTATAGAGTATGTTTCTAGGCTGAGGGATAAACTTTCCCAAACATTAAGCATTACGCAACCTGTAGCCTATGGGATTCCTCAATCTTTCGAATTGACGGGTAGCTCCCTTGCTGGACTACTACCTTTTAACAGTTGACATTATCACATTATCACAGACTATTGGCAACTGCTTTATATGTATCCTACAGAAGTGGGCTTGCTTTAGCATTACTCTTGTTGTAGACAGCGCAAACTGAAAGAAAAACGGTTTACTGCAGACACACAAATTGTTCTGCAGGCAAACCCGGAAGAATTGATATGGCATCACTCCTGGACATTAATGTGGTAGTTTTGTAGTTTTCATAGTTTCAAGTTGTGTAAATTGAATCCTGTGCTGAATCCTGTGCTGATTAAAATAAAATACATTAAAACAATGAAAATCAGCCTCTAAAATGTTTTTAAAAAACTGTTTGAGTTTGGCTTCTGCTCATATGGAAACACATTTTTGCTAAAATATTTACTGAGCCCCAACAGCAAGTTAACAAAAATTAATTGACCTGAATCCTCCTCCCATGCATGTTCTTCCAATGCTTGCATGGGTTTACTTCGGGTACTCCAGTTTTCCCCACACAGTCCAAAAAACATGTACTTGTTGTACAGGTTGATTAGTGATTTCTACATTTCAGTGAGGTCACTCTTAATCATACCTATAAAATAGTATAAAAAGTGTGCTTGAAACATTGCCATGAGAATCCTTGCTAATGCTATATATCATGTTAACTCTAGTACAGGGTCTGCTACCTTTGTGACAACAGAAAGCCATTTTGGCCCTTCTCCCTTAAAATAGCTCTTGCTGTTAATTATAGCTAGACTTTCACTTTTACCTCTGAACTTTTGTTTAGGCTTTTCCATAAATTTAAATAAATACTTACTTTGTAAATTCTTATGTCAACAAAATCTCAGTTCATTTTAATTTTACAATAAAGAACACAGTGTTTGATGCATTGTTATTATCATAGTACTTAACAATACAATACAACCAGACACAAGAGGTTACATAAACATATATAGCAAAAATGTAATTTATGCTGCTTTTAAAGAACTAATTAATAATAAAGAATTAAATAACTGTAAAAAAGAAAATTGTGTGGAATACAAAACACCCAATGAAATGTTAAAGAGCTTTTTAATCTTTATTTCTGAATTTATGTCCTTAATTTGCTTGTTGGTTATGTTTTCAGCTATTTTTAAGATCCTATCCCTGTTTTTGCAGAAATACTGATATTAACATTTTGTATTGTGCTAATGTTACTATTACTGCTATTTTAGTGTAGTGACAGCTTTTTTGGACATGTGGTGCTTTCTTGAAACTTTGGACAATGCAGTAAACTGTGCTCAATTCATACAGTATTAATTTCTAGGTCATTGGTTAAGATTAGCACACATAGGGCCTGTACTCCCTGGAGAGCTAGAAAGAACTAGAAGAAAGGTAGCAGTAATTACAGCCAAAGCTCTTTGTACAAGGCAGTCAGAGCTTTCTTCCTTGGTGTCAGGAATAGGGGAACAATACAGAAACACAGGCTTGAATGTTTTAGAAGTTACAGTTACACAAAATGACTTCCCTCTTATTTATATCTTATATATATTCTCTTACACTTTATATTTTCTTATGCAAGTAAGATTATGTTAAAAGGGTTACAGCACCTTTAAAACTAAAAATAATAAATGTAGTAGAATCCTAATAAAGCAGTAAGGGACATGTTACTTTTAATTTCAACGGTACATTAAAAGATAGTATTAAAAACTGCACAAATAACAGTTCTATTCTGGTACGTACAAGTACCTAAATTATTCTCAGTGATTCTTTTAGTACGGCTTGTATAAGTTCATGTAGAGTAACAGAATACATTTTTACATCTCTAAACATCCATTCATTGTCTATACACTGTCACTGGGCGAAAGCCAGGGGTACAATCTGAACAGGTCACCAGTCCATTGCAGAGCAATTTAGAATCACCAATCAACCTAACATACATGTTTTTGGACTGTGGGAGGAAACTGGAGTACCCGGAGTAAACACATGTTTACAGGCAGGGAGGAAAGAATATCATATTGTTCGTACTGAACATTTTGATTGAACGACGATTTCTTGGGCATATGCCTCTCATAGACTATATACATTTATATAAATATATTAAGTTTAATAAAATTAATGATTTCTATCCAAAGGAAAATGAAAACTAAATGTAATAACTAAAGAACAAAAATGTTTCTGAAGACAGAATAATATTATTTTTATTAAAATTATTTGATCCCTGGATTTTATGTTTGCCCACTGACAAAAAAAAGAAAGAATTTCGATGGTAGAATTATTCAGTGAGAGACAAAATAAAAACTTGCATTTTAATAATTAAAATAAGTATTTGATCCTCTAAAACCAGCAAGATTTCTGGCTTCCAGGTGTCTTTTTTACATGTAACATACTGAGATTAGGGACTCTTTTAAAGGGACTCTCATAAAAGGAGTCCTTCTATCCTCAGTTTACTATCTTAATAAAAGACACCTGTCCACAGAAGCAGTCAATCAATCATATTCCAAATTCACCATTTTGGCCAAGACCAAAGAGCAGGGAGGGGGGGGGGTCTTTATTTAGAACTAGTTCTTGTTCAATCATATCAACGTGTGTAAAGTTATGCTTTTTGATCGGACAAAATGAACACATGCTTCAGGTCAAAGGTTATAAAAGGACATTCCCTAGGCATTTTCATGCAGCATCTCAATCCCTCTGGGAAGCATGGTTATATACGTAATCTGGAGACATTTTCATTTGCAATTTGCAGTATGTGATTTGGAATGCAGTTTAAGAATATAAATATATAAATGCAATCTGATCAAATGTGTGCTGACACAAAATGCTTATATCATCACTGTCAATGCTAGTAGTTCCTTGATTTACTGCTATATGTTACCAATGCATGACAACAGCCTATTTTGTTATAAAGAAAATTTGTTATTTTTAACATTTAAACAAAATAATATAGAAACAGCTACAGTTTTTCTGTTTATTTGTTATAGACTATTTAGTCATCCGACAATTTTCAGTTGTCTAAAAGAAAGGTTAGAATGTGGCAAGATGATCATTTATATGGGTAAAGAGATATAAAAATATTTCTTTGAATCAGCCCAAATCTGGACATGAATACTATTCACTATAGGAGTATAAAAAAACTTTTTAGTATAGATTTTTTTACATCATTTGCCACATACCCACATCTCCACAGACTGTAAGTAATTGTTTTCTCTTCCTTAATCTTTAGCTGAATAAGTGGTTTCTAATAATAAATATTGTGAGGTTTATTATAGGCACATTGTCTAGCAATTGGCCATCATCAGTTTTATTCTGTGGGAATGGGCACAGAATAAATCTCTCTAAAAATCATAATCAGATTTGTTTATTGGACAAATGAATACATTTTTATACAAAAGATATATATTGAGATAAAGACCATGTGTAGCCAGCCAGGAAAAATTGTGCTAAGTGATTAATATCTTTATTTTACAGCAAACACAATGTATGTTAGCAGGTGCAAGGAGATAAATACTACTTTATACTAACAAAAGTACATCAGCTTTGACACACATATGTGATTTAGCATTTAACGAGTCAGAAGCTTAAATTGTTTTCTAAGCTCATAAGCAGATTAATGTGATCTACAGCTTATAGATGAAATACATTACCTTATATCAGAAAGGCATTTGTCATCAAGACATAGCCAGAGAAAAAATGTTTAAGTGATTTGTCTCTCCCTAAGGAGCAACTACTTCTATTAGCAAGTGTGAGCAGCTAAACAAAGTCTTTAGGAAAGTCTCTGGAGTAAGCTTTCTGCAATAGGCGGTTTTGATGGTGTTACTAGTGTTAAACTGCAACATCGGTTATGTCACTTGCCCACCTCAACACTGCCCCCACCATCATTTTAACATTCTAAATGACAGTCACATCACATCTGTAAAGAAAAGGTTGCAAACAAAAAGGGGCTCAGAGCTGATCGCTGATGCAGTATTACCCCCACTTTGAAGTCCTCTGTCTGCCCTATTGTCCTGCTTCCCTCATACATGTTCTGTACCACCCTGACTTCCTCATATAATATTACAGCTCTTCTCTTGATACCCTATCATATGCTTTCTCCAGGTCTACAAAAACACAATGCAGCTCTCTATGACCGTACCTGTACTTCTCCATCAGCAATTTCAAAGCAAAGCATCTGTAGTGCTTTTTCTGGGCATAAAGCCATACGGCTGCTCACAAATACCTACTATCCTAGGTTTCCACTAATCTTTCCTATACCTGCCTCTCTAGTTGTTGCATCTTCTTACTCACAAAAATCCTGTTAAACAATCTAGTAAGAAATTCCACTGCTGCCTCTCCTAAACATTTCCACACCTTCACAGACCAACCGCCTTTCCTATTTTCATCCTCTTCAAAGCCATCCCAACTTTGTACGTTTGTACTAATCAAAAGAGCAGTACGCCTTGCCGCTAACACAAACAAAGAAAAAGGCGTAACGTAAGATGTAATCTACTGTACTGTGTGCTCCTTCCTCTGCTCTTATCGGTCACTATATGTTTATCACCCTGTCTGACACTCTTTACAGCTGCAAAACATTCCTCACAAACTCCTCTTTCAGGATAATTCCTACCCCATTTCTTTTACTATCCACACCATGATAAAACAACTTAACCCTATCCAATACTACCAGCCTTTCTACCCTTACACCCACTTCTCTATTTAATCTTATTTATATGTTATATTTTTATTCAAAACAACAAAGCATTTCCTTAGAATTTAGATTGGAGTACCCTAGTACCTGAAAATGCTGTAAAGAAAACAAAACAAAAGATTTATTACTCTAATTTAGTAAAAAAGTTTATTGACAAAGATAAAATCGTGCATTTTGAGGGTATGTACACAGTGTTTACACAAGACAAGTGTTCTGTAAAAACTAAGTAAATAAAGAACAGAGGAAAACAAAGCCTGATTTATTGTTGATAATAGCGAAAGTAAAAAAATGGTTTAAGCAAAAGTATCAAAACGGTATTGAACGTAAGAACCACAGACCTAACCAACACAATGTGTAAAACACATTTAAGAAGTATGTATTGAAAAAGAAGAATATTTTTTGCAGATAATCAAAAGAAATGTCTGCTGTATTAATTATTTTTTTCCAATATAATCAGTGAACTGATAGCTTTAGCAAAAACTGAGCCATTTTTCACACAGATTTTCAAGAATTAATTGACAATTATGTGAATGCAGGAGTGTGGGAGAATGACAAATTATTGTATAAATAATATATAATAATAAATATTGCAAGTAACACCCAATGAAATGCTAAATAAGTGCATTTTTCTGGATGTTTTTGTTGTTATTCTGCCTCTCACTTCACATGCAACATTGACAACGGAATGACACTGTTTAAGTTGCATTTGCATTACATTTATGTCACGGTAACGCCACAGCCATCATCAAATCACATAGCCACTCAGAGCACTCTATTCCCTAAACACTAAACCATTACACCTGTTCTTCATTTCAATAACCTCCCAGCACACACACTTCCTCTTACTTAAGGAGCACTTGGTTCACCAGTCGGTATCTGGTCTTAAACAAAGATGTCAAGTGCAACCTATTGTGAGATTTCTAGAGAATATCGCTACTAACCTTTTCCAAGCCTCCTTCCTAGACTTCCGTGTCTCCTGTCTCCAGTATCCTGTCTCTCCTTGCTCCTTGTTCCACCTTTTCCAATCGGGCTTCAGCATCAATATTTCTGTTCGCCCTGTTTAACCTTTCCATGTCTCTGTCTGGACATTCCGTTACAGAAGACCAGACCAGCAATACCATGGATCCCCTAGGTGCGGAGCCAGCCCAAGAAATGGTTGATATGCTCTGGAGCCATCTCCAAACCACGCCGGTTAGCCCCTCCATGCCAGGTGTTTCTGCATAGAAGCTCTGCCTCCGATCTACATCACCAGTCCGGTGGCTAACGCTGCCTCTTTTTCCCGGCACTGCTGAGTCCTGCAATGGCTTCTTCCTGCTTTAGCTGCCATTGCTGATGGAATGAGCCCTCTCTGATAACCACCTGTGAACAATGATTGAATCCTACTTTATGGCCGCACACTGTGGGGCTGGAGCGATTTATTCAACTCACCCTTCAGGTGACTGGACGAGTAAGGGGGTACTTGAAAGAACGACCTGGACTGAGCAGCCTGCTGGAGAACTTCATTCCTCCAGAACCCGCTACGGAGCCCATGCAGGTCGACCTCTCCTGATTGACTACAGCGGAACGCCAACGCCTGCTGACCCGGGGACTCTGCCTCTACTGTGGTCAAGAGGGAGTCAGGCGTGCCCCAGTCGCCCTGCAAGATCCTTCGTGAGTTTCATTTATCACTCCCTTAAGCATTTGTGTCCATTAACCTCATTGGTACAGCTGACTACTCCTTCTCTGTGTGTGACAGCGCATGCCCTCCTGGACTCCGGGTCAGCAGGCAATTTCATTTCCCAGGCCCTCTGCATGCAACTTGGGCTCAAAAGGAAACAGTGTACAATCTCCAATCTACCACCAGGGCCCCGATCGGTAAAGAAAGAATTAGACATTGTGTGGAGCCTGTTCAGCTGCAAGTGGGTTTGTTTCATGTGGAGAAGATCTGCTTGCCACCTTGTACTAGGTCAGCTCTGCCTCATCTCTCACAACCCTGCTGTATCATGGTCACCAGAGGAGGTCTTAGAAATGAGGTGATGCCTGCTTCCACCGATGTTCCCCAACACTGCCCATGCCTGCACCCAGTTTACCAGTACTCCCCACCTTGGTAGAAAGTCCGGTAAGAGCCACCTTATTACTGACCCTGGGATTATGCCATAGACCTTCTACCCAACCAGCCAGCTTCCAGAGGCAAGATCTATCCTCTCTCAGTTTCAGAACAACAAGCTATGGAGGAGTATATCAAGAAAAGGCCCTCCAGCAGGACAATATTCAGCCATCTAACCCCTTGCTGCTTCCAGTTTCTTTTTTGTGGCAAAGAAGGATGGAGGCCTGGGACCGTGTATTGATTATCGCGATGATATATCCTTATCCTCTTCCTCTCATCCCAGCAGCTCTGGAACAGCTTCGGGGGGCAAGAATTTTCTCAAAGCTCAACCTCCGGAGCGTGTACAACAAAATCCGTATCTGGGAAGGAGATGAGTTGAAGACCGCCTTCATCACATCCACAAGCCACTACGAGTACCTCCCATGCCCTATGGACTCTCCAACGCCCCTTCTGGGTTCCAGGGGTACATGAAAGAGGTGTTCCGTGACTTCTTCCACTGGTTTGTAATCGTCTACATCGACGACATCCTAATTTATACCAGAAAAGAATCAGAGCACCAACAACATGTCAAGGCGGTTCTCCAGAGCATCAGCTGTTCCTTAAGACAGGCATCAGGGGTTGCGGCTCTCAGGAGCGAGCCGTATATGGGGGGTTCTGTCTAGGTAACGCCATAGCCATCATCCAATCACATAGCCACCAGAGCACTCCATTCCCTGAACAATAAACCATCACACCTGTTCTTCATTCCAGTAATCACCCAGCACGCACACTTTCTCTTACTTAAGGAGCACTTGGTTCACCAGTTGGCGCCTGGTCTTGAACAAAAACGTCGACAGCAACCTATTATAAGATTTATGGAGATTATTGCTACTAACCTTTTCCAATCTTCCTTCGTAGGCTTTTGCGTCTCCAGTATCTTGTCTCTCCTGGCTCCGTGTTTCTCATTCCCCCTTTCCCGATATGGCTCCAGCATCAATATTTCTGTTCGCCTTTTTTGTTTGGGTTAGCGGCTCACCGCTATATCAATAAACGCACCCGTTGGGTTTAACCTCTCCATGTCTCTGTCTGGACATTCCGTTACAGTTTACATTTGGCGGTATGGCCCTGGGGCAGCTTGGTTGTCTCACAGCAAGAAGATTCCTGGGCAGGGGCCTTTTTGTGTGGAGTTTGCATGTTCTCCCGGTGCTTGCGTGGGTTTACTCCGGGTACTCTGGTTTCCTCCGACAGTCCAAAAAACATGTATGTTAGATTTATTAATAATTCTAAACTGCTCATAGGAGTAAGTGTGAGTGTGTGTGGCCCTGTGATGGACTGCCGACACGTCCAGGGTGTACCCCTCCTGCCTTTTGCCCTTTCAGAGACGACTGGGATAGGCTCCTGCAGATTCCTGTGACCCCAAATTAGGGAATAAGCGGGTACAGAAAATGTATAAATGGATGGATGGTATGACTCTGATGTAAATTCCCTTTCCTTTTCATAGGCTCTATGAAAAGCCTAGTCAGGGAAACAGCAGCAGCCTTTTTGAGAATAGAAAAGCAGCACAGAATGCCCCAACGGACCATACCAGGCCTCCATGGTACTAAAGAAGAGCCAGCAGATAAATCATATGAGCACTTCCTTCATGAGCTCCACAAAAGTGTGTGGTTAATTTATTTATTTAGTTTTATTTATTTTGATGTAATTTTTATAACAATCAGCTTTTATGGAAATATAATAGAAAAAAACAGGGAATTTGAAACAGAGTCATACCGTCAAATGTAAATTCACAAAATGCTATGAGCTCCATGAACAGCTTTTTTTTAAACTATTGAGCAGGATTTTCCAGCGTGTGAATCCCAATAAGATGCTGGACCCGATGGTATTTCAGGAAGAGTATTGAGGGACTGCCAAGACCGGTTAACTACGGTTTGTGTCTCCCCTCTCTGTCCACCTGCACTTTAAATCTTCCATCAGTAGCCTTTTACAAATTGAAATAAAATACACCTAAAGCCGAGCAAAGTGTATCTGAATAGGCTGAAAGCAGTGCAGAGTGTATTGGAATAGGCCTAAATCAGAGCAGAGGGTATCCGAATAGGCCTAAAGGCTTACCTCCTGGATGGCCCAGTCACCTAATCATGCTTTTTCAGTGATGCAGTGAAAGCAGTAGTTTAGAGGGCCAAATTAGAGCTAGATGATTAATCGAAGTCTTCTCGCAATCGCGATTTGAAAGATTGCAATTACTTAATCGCAAAGGGCTGCAATGTGGCCAAGAAGTGCAAAACAAAATAAAAAAATCAGAAAACAAAGTAACATATATTAGAACACAAAATAACAAATCCAAACACAAAACAGCAAATGAGAAAACAAAAAATTAAATTAAAAAAACACAAAAACAAATTAGAAAACAGGATACCACATGGAATTCTTACTGCTGATTGGATGCGTTTTACTGGAAGAACAGAGGAATGTTTCAAAATTTATTGTTAATACTGTGAATTAAATATGACATTCTGTTGAATTTCTTTATTAATTTACAGTTGTCTGGTACAACGGCTGATGAATGGCATATTTGTTTTTGGTTTTTTTCCACCTTTAAATAACGATGCCATAGCGGAGGGACCTCCAGATGAGCCTGTTGTCACGTCGGAGGGGCCTCCAGACAAGTCAGATGCCACTTCAGAGAGGCCTCCAGCCCCGCCTGCCAAGTCGGCCTCACCTGAGACTGTTTTTGTCATGAGTAGTGACTCTCTGGCAGAGTCATGTCCAGGATCTGGATGTACTAGGGTTGGTGAATTATTGTTTGCTGTTCGTCTATGTACCACTGTATAGAGTACCTGTTTATGCTTTTGGTTTTAATAACTGTTCCTGATGCAAGTTAAGTTAGTTCATGTTTGGTATTTGTCTAGTGTTTTGTATATCGTTTACTTTGTGAATAAACTGTTCTAATACATCTCGCCTTAGTGGACTTTGCGCTAAAGAATAATCCACCAAACACAAGGCAAGGACAAGGGCTATAAATACACAAAGAACTTATTAACAAAACTAGACACACCTGAACCAATCACAAACACAAGACTGAACAACCAATGAGAACAAGACACAAGGACAAAGGGAAACACATGACAGGAGGTAAACAAAAAACTGCCTAGGCTAGCTTAGTTAGCTAGCATATCATAGTTTAACTAGCTAGCATAGCTTAGCCTAGACAACAAAACAAAATAACAAGAAACAAAACAAGAAAATGAAAACTTTACACAAACACATTTTCTATTGCTATTTGAAGGATCTGAGCAGTGAGTCAACATTTTTCTGGAAATGAGAAAAAGCACACTGTAAAAAAAATACAGTAAAATTTACAGTAAAACTGACAGCTGTGGTTGTCAGAACCATGGTAAATCATGGTAAATCAGAAATGTACCGTAAAAATATACAGTCCAAATGTTTTTCCATTTACGGCGTAACTAAAAGTGAAATGTAAAATTTATGGTAAAATCAAGCATATGTGGTTTGTCAAAAAAAACCTAGCCGGTATAAAAAGCAAATGTGGTTTTTATTTTAATACCACAAACATAGTAGATGCATACAAATGAAATTCTTCTTAAAACAGCAGTATTCCCTGTTAGGTTTAACCTGCAGAACAACCATTTGACTGACTGCAGTACTTAATAATCTGATCATAATCACAGCACACAATTCTATTAAAATAATCATGAGCCAAATGCTTGCAAAGCCAAAACGTAACTTTCTGTAGGAAAACTTAAATGTAGAAATTAATTTTAAAATTAATTTACTTCAATTAACATACTGAAACATCAGAAGCAAAATCAAAATTAATCTTAATCAACATTAATCTTAATATCTCTTAAATAATAAGTTTTGTTCTAATGTAAATCCTGAATGGCCTGTGGGTTGATATATAGATATAAATAAACTATTCTTAACACAAACAGAAGGTAAAAGAAAGAAATACATACATAGAAAAAAATATTTTTGTAGAGATATATCTAATTGTCAAAGAAAGGTGATTCATCTCCCTTTGTCAGACATAACCTCTAATATATGCTCTTTAAATTTGTGCAAGAGGGGTAGAACCATGGCTATAAAAATAGTGTTTTCCCATTGATTTTTTCAGAATTTTATATCTGCTTAACATAAATGTGTTTTCTCAAGAAGAATTATGTCAAATTCACTGCTCTTACAAAATAAAAAAAAAACAGCTTTTCACTTTACAGCATTACATAAACATTTAATGATACAACAGAAAAAGAGTTAAAATTAAATTTTATTAAACAACAAAAACATATCTAATACCTTTCAAATCTGAACAAACAAGCATCTAAATTAAGATAGAAACAATATTTAACCAAGACCACTTCAATGTGACTCTAACCAACAGGTGATACGGGTTTGCCGACAAATGTTTTAAAGCCGCCTTTGTTGGAAGTTCGATTGGTTAGAAGGGTCAGCACAGCAGTCTTCTGTGATAAGGTGTGGTATGTCCTTAAACTTCGTTTGAGAAATGGTGTAGGTGCAGGTTGCCGAGTCCCGCCCTGCGTATGGGGAAGTGCAGATGTCTATTGCAGGGTTGTCACTCATCTGGAAGTAGCCGTGCTCCGGAGGGTGGCTGTTACTCGATAATCGTTAGAGAGTAAATATTTTCTTCACCAGATTTTCTTCTTTGCCTTGGCCTTCCCAGTGAGTTTAGTTTCACTCTCTGTGTTTGGTGCTGGTCATGGCACCATCTTGCAATGGCTCACGTGGATCCAAGTAGCCCTTTCAGACACTTTGACAGCTGTGGGTGTTGTCAACAGGATCTGGTACATGCAAAGTTAGGATGGCTTTGAAGAGAATGAAAAGAGGAAAGGCAGATGGTTCTGTGGAAATACCGGTGGAGGTGTGGAAATGTCTAGGAGAGGCAGCAATAGAATTTCTCACTAGAACAAGGGTGATGTGCAGAGTTGCAAGAACTACAGAGGCATAAAGTTGATGAGTCATACAATGAAGGTATAGGAAAGAATAATGGAAACTAGGTAGGGAAGTAGGAACAAGGAGGGTATTTGGGGTATTTGTCAGCAGCGGTATGGCTTTCTGCCCAGAAAGAGCACTACAGATGCAATCTTTGCTTTGAGAATGCTGATGGAGAAGTACAGGGATGGTCGTAGGGAGCTGCATTGTGTTTATGTAGACCTGGAGAAAGCATATGACAGGGAACCAAGAGAAAAGCTGTGGTATTGTATAAGGAAGTTAGAAATAGCAGAGAGGTATGTCAGGGTGGTACAGGATATGTGTGAGAGGGGCAGGACAGTGGTGAGGTATGCAGTAGACGTTCAAAGTGGAGGTGGGACTGCAACAGGGATCAGCTCTGAGCCCCTTCTTGTTTGCGGTGGTGCTAAATCGGTTGACAGATGAGGTCAGACAGGAATCTCCTTAGACAATGATGTTTGCAGATGACATTGTGATCTGTGGTGAGAGCAAGGAGGAGGTGGAGGAAGACCTGAAGAGGAGGAGGTTTGCTCTGGAGAGAAGAGGAATGAAAGTCAGTCAGAGCAATGTGTTTAAATAAGAGGTAGGGAAGTGGAACAGCAAGATATAGGGTAAATAGGTAAAGCAGGTACAGGAGTTTAAGTACTTGGGGTCGACAGTCCAGAGCAATGGAGAGTGTGTAAAATAGGTAAAGAAGTGACTACAGACAGGTTGGAAAGGGTGGAGGAACATATCAGGAGTGGTGTGTGACAGGAGAATATCAGCTAGAATAAAGGGAAAGGTATACAAGACAGTGGTAAGACCAGCTATGTTTTAGAGTTGCTGAGCAAAAAAATTAAGGGAACACTTAAACAACACAATGTAACTCCAAGTTAATCACACTTCTGTGAAATCAAACTGCCCACTTAGGAAGCAACACTGATTGACCATCAATTTCACATGCTGTTGTGCAAATGCAATAGACAACAGGTGGAAATTATAGGCAATTAGCAAGACACCCCCAATAAAGGAGTGGTTCTGCAGGTGGTGACCACAGACCACTTCTCAGTTCCTATGCTTTCTGGCTGATGTTTTGGTCACTTTTGAATGCTGGCAGTGCTTTCACTCTAGTGGTAGCATGAGACGGAGTCTACAACCCACACAAGTGGCTCAGGTAGTGCAGCTCAGTACCTGAGCTCAGCTCATACGTGGAGGAGGCCGTAGGAGGGCAACAACCGTAGGAGGGCAGCAGCAGGACCGCTACCTCCGCCTTTGTGCAAGGAGGCACAGGCGGAGCACTGCCAGAGCCCTGCAAAATGACCTCTGGCAGGCCACAAATGTGCATGTGTCTGCTCAACGGTCAGAAACAGACTCCATGAGGGTGATATGAGGGCCCGACGTCCACAGGTGGGGGACATTTGGCATTTTGCAGAAAACACCAGGATTGGCAAATTTGCCACTGGCGCCCTGTGCTCTTCACAGATGAAAGCAGGTTTACACTGAGCACAGACAGACGTGACTGGTTTGGCAGTGGGTCAGTAGTGGTGTGGGGTGGCATTTCTTTGGAGGGCCGCACAGCCCTCCATGTGCTCGCCAGAGGTAGCCTGACTGCCATTAGGTACCGAGATGAGATCCTCAGACCCGTTTCTCCTAATGCAAGACAATGCAAGACCTCATGTGGCTGGAGTGTGTCAGCAGTTCCTGCAAGACGAAGGCATTGATGCTATGGACTGGCCCACCCGTTTCCCAGACCTGAATCCAATTGAAATTGAGCCACATCTGGGACATCATGTCTCGCTCCATCCACCAACGCCACGTTGCACCACAGACTGTGCAGGAGTTGGCGGTTGCTTTAGTCCAGGTCTGGGAAGAGATCGCTCAGGAGACCAACAGCCACCTCATCAGGAGCATGCCCAGGCATTGTAGGGAGCTCATACACAGGCACGTGGAGGCAACACACACTACTGAGACTCATTTTGACTTGTTTTAAGGACATTACATCAAAGTTGGATCAGCCTGTAGTGTGTTTTTTTTTCCACTTCAATTTTGAGTGTGTGACTCCAGACCTCCATAGGTTAATAAATTTGATTTTCATTGATAATTTTTATGTGATTTTGTTGTCAGCACATTCAACTATGTAAAGAACAAAGTATTTAATAAGAATATTTTATTCATTCAGATCTAGGATGTGTTATTTTAGTGTTCCCTTTATTTTTTGAGCAGTATATATATATATAGAGAGAGAGAGAGAGAGAGAGAGAGAGAGAGTTGGAGCACATCGCTAAAGATGAAAGGGCAAAAATACCAGTGGAGACATGCAAAAAGCTGGTCAGAAATTATAGAAAGCGTTTGATTGCTATAATAGCCAATAAAGGCTTTTCTATTGATTATTGAGAGGGGTATGAATAATTTTGGACATGCAACTTTTTGTTCAAATATAAATAAAAGCTGAAAAATATTTTTTTCCACAATGATGCCTCTTGTACATCATCTTATTATCTTTTGAGAGAAGTCTGTGTCATTTCCGGTCAACAAAAAAAAGTTGGTGGTTGAATAAAAGTAACTTGAAGTTTGAATTTGCCGGGGGTATGAATAATTTCGGGCTTGGCTGTATTTATATATATGGTCCATGTGAGTTTACTTTACGCACCACGGTTGCTTATTTAATGACTTTTCACTCGCATTGGCAGGTGAAAATCTGTCTGCAGACGCTAATGCACTTATCTGATTCATATCTGATATCTGAATCTGGGCTAAAAATATTGGAATCCATGAGTTTTTTGTTATAGACAGAAGAAAGGAAAGAATGTCCGGGAATCAGGATGAAAGAGAAATTAATTTACAAATATATAAAAATTAGTCTATGATGACACACAAATGTAGACATACATATAGATTAAAAACCCAATTAAGTATATTTGGATGGTATATTTTGGAATGTAAAGTTGTTGCCTGTTGTCTTTGTGTTCATTGTTCTGTGCAGGATTACCCATTTCCTACTAAGAGATGGCACATCTTCTGCATGTACACCTTGTTAATTATGTCCTGAACCTGCCCTGCACCAACAGACATGATCCTGAACTTTACGGTTTCATTCTTGCATTAGACTGCTAGATCTGATTACTTTTCATCTATTCTAGAATAGAACAAACATAACCCTAGGTTTTTTCAATACAGTGGCTAAATTATCTAATAACAATGCATCACCAGGTGTTGACATTTCCCATCAGCACAGCAGTGATTAATTTATGAATTACATTTAAATACATTCTAAGATTGATACTATTAGAGATAAAATTGTAAACGTGCAGAAGACAGCCGCAGTATCACATCAGATAGTGCGCTATTTCTTAGAGAAAAATGATATTTATTAGTTCCAGTCAGACTGTTCTAATTACTCTAATTAATGTTCTAAGTTACAAATGACCTGCTGCTATCAGCTGTTAATTGTTGTCTCTCCCTATTAGTGCTACTGGACCTTAGTGCTGCATTTGACACTGTCGACCACAACATTCTTTTAAATAGATTAGAAAGCCTTGCTGGCATCAGTGAAAGTGCGTTAGCATGGTTTAAATCCTACTTATCTGACCGCCAACAATTTGTAGCAGTGAACGAAGAGGTATCATTTCGCTCGCAAATAATGTTTAGAATGCCCCAAGGCTCAGTTCTAGGACCGCTACTTTTTACACTTTACATGTTACCCTTGGCAGATATTATTAGGAAACATGGTGTTAGCTTTCACTACTATGCTGATGACATGTCTTTGCAACCCGACGAAACTTACGAATTTGAAAAACTTACTGAATATATAGCTAATATAAAAAAACTGAATAATTTCTTATTGCTGAATCCTGAAAAAACAGAGGGGTTAATTATCAGCAATAAAGCCTCTGCCTCTAATAATTTAAATTACTGCCTAACACTTGATGGCTGCTCTGTCAACCCTTCATTGTTAGTTAGAAACTTAGATGTGCTTTTTGACAGTAATCTTTCCTTTGAGAGCCACATTTCCAGCATTTGTAAACATTCATTTTATCATCTTAAAAATATATCTAAACTACAACCTATGCTCTCGAGGTCAAATGCAAAAATTTTAGTTCATGACCTCAAGATTAGAGTACTGTAACGCTTTACTGGATGGTTGTTCTACACGCCTAATAAACAAACTCCAGCTGGTCCAAAATGCAGCAGCTAAAGTGCTTACTAGAACTAAAAATATGATCATATTAGCTCAGTTCTGTCAACAGTGCACTGGCTCCCTATCAAATATTGAATAGATTTTAAAATCTTGTTAATTACTTTTAAAGCCTTATATGGTTTGGCACCTTGGTACCTGAGTGAGCTCCTGTCCTATTACAGTCCTTGACATTTGCTGCGCTCTCAGGACAAAATCAACTGCAGGTGGCAGATCCTTCTCTTATCTATTGCCTAAACTTTGAAAAAACTTACCTTGCACTGTTCGGGAGGCAGGCACATTTCCAGCATTTGTAAACATGCATTTTATCATGTTTTATCATGATAAAATGCCAGTTTAATTTTATCATGCCAGTTTAAAACTAGAATAAAGACACATCTTTTTAACCTGGCCTCCACATAATACACACATTTTTATTATTCAAATCCAGTAAAAGGTAATCAAGCTGCAATAATCAGGTCAACCGGAACCAGGAAACACCACCAATAACACTTAATATATTTGTTTATCACCAGTCGAATTGCATCTACGCTAACATGTCTGTTCTTTGTTATTCTGAGCTCACCATCACTTGGAGACAATAGGAGGCAGTTTCTCTTGTCTTCTAAACGACCATCCGGACGAACAAAGAAAACTTTACTGCAGCATGGGTAACCTACTGGTTTATCTGGTCAGAGGAGAACTGACCCCCGACTTAGCCTGGTTCTCCCAAGGTTTTTTTTTGTCACCGATGTAGTTCTGGTTTCTTGCCACTGTCGCCTCTGGCCTGCTTAGTTGCTCTAAATTTATGGATATCAATCAAATTGACTGTTATAATGAATGTTTGTCTCTAATGTATTTCTGTAAAGCTGCTTTGAAACAATCCCTTAAAAGCACTATATGAATAAAGGTGACTTGACTAGACATTATACAAGAAACTAAACTACAGGTGATAATTACAATTGGGGTGTTGAGTTTGGTTTTACCAATTCTGCAGGCAGACTCTGGACAAAGTCAAAGATATGCGACAAATTTTATCTTGAAGCCGAATGTACAGTATATTTTTAATAGTTTCAACAGTGACATTAGTATTAAAATTCACTGTCGTGCATATTCATGCATAGTGGAAATCATCCCTCTGAATAGACGTGTGAGGGTTATTCACCCACTCCTAGTTCACCATTTTTGTCAAAGAGCAACTATTGCTGTCAATCAGTAGATTTGTGTGTTGTGTGGGGTAATATTTAAATATTTTAAATATTTTTTATTTAAATTATTTTATAATCTATTATTTATTTATTTTATTTTTGACGCCAAAAAAATTATATTTTGGTTTTAAAACAATGATTTTTGTTGTTTTTTTCGGTTTTGATGAGAATGTAAGGTTGATTTTGATTTAAGTTTGGTTAACAATGTTTTTATTTTTGATTTTGGTGAATGATGGTAATGCCTTATTTGGTTTTAATGATATTTGGGATTTGGGATATTATCTAGGTATTGATTATTAATTATTGGAACTCTTAAGTTTCACAAGGAATAATGTTGAAAAATATGTTTAAAAAAACAGTAATATGGGTGGAGTCAGGAGCATTAGTGTAGTAGAGAAAACGTTTAGGTTACGCATGGAGAACAGAGCGGTTATTTTAAATTTGATGCTTGCTATAGGTGTCAAAATAGTTGGGACAGTTTAAAGACGTCTGGGCATCAAGGTTATTAGTTTGTGAAGTTTTGGTGTTAAGATTTGTTCCCATTCTTATTAATACAGATTTCCAGCTTCTAAAAAGTGATGTTCTCTATAAATAAAAGATCTGGACTGCAGGCAGGTTAATTCAGCACCCGGACTCTTCTACCATAAAGCTATGTTGTTGTAATAGCTGCAGTATATGGTTTTTATCGTCCTGCTAAAATACACCTTCCCTGTAATAGACGTTGTCTGGAGGAGAGCATATGTTCTAAAGCCTTTATATACGTTTCAGCATTCATATTGCCCTTCAAAACATGCAAGCTTCCCAAACTGTATACACCCCCATACCATCAGAAATGCTGGCTTTTGAACTGAATGCATCTGTGATACATGTGAAATGTCAAATTTGGACTGTCTGACCATAGAACATCTCTTAAAAGCACTCAAAAAGAGTTTTTAATATATGGTAATAAAGAGTACAGGGTGTTGGACTATATGAGCAAGTTTCATGAGCATCTTCACAATGCTGTTTTTGTACTCCTCTTAAGAACATGGGGGGGGGGTGTTATCTATGCAGTGCCGTGGGACAGAAACTGTTCCTATAGCGTAAGGTCCTGATGGAGCAGAGTCTCTTACCAGAGGGAGAGGGTTGTGAGTGGGATGAGTGGGGTGGGCTTTAATCCTCATTGCACGTCTCCGGTCATAGGTGTACAGTTCCTAGAGAGATGGAAGGCTGCAGCTGATCACGTCTGTGCTGAGAGAACGACACAGTGGAGCTTGGCCGTGTCCCTGGCCGTGGCTGCAGCAAACCAGACTGTAATCGAGAATGTGAGAATGGATTTAGTAATGGCAATGTAGAAGTATACCAACAATCAGAGGGATGTGAAACCTATTCAGCTGACACAGAAAGTACAGCCTCTGATGAGCCTCCTTGGTGAGGGAGTTGATATTTTGCTTCCATTTCAGCTTATGGGTGATGGTGGTGCCCAGTATTTGAAAGCACTTAACAAGAGACACCAGAGTGTGGTGGAGGGTGACTGTGGTAAGGGTCACCCAGAGTATTTCCTAAAATCTAACATCCCCACAGTCTTAAGAGTGTTGATGTCAGATTGTGCATGCTGCACTGTGACATCAGATGGTCTATCTCACACCTGTAGGTTGATTTTTTCCCATCAGAGATGAGGCCAATGAGGATGTTGTCATTTGCAAAGGGTCTGTCAGGGAGTCCATAATCTACCTGCATAAATAATCAGCTGGGAAAGCTTGTCTTGGAGCAGGGCTGGAACAATTGTGTCCAATTGAGTCCACAAATAGTATTCTAGCATATGATTCTGGGAAGTTCAGATGCTGGAGGATGCAAGGTTTTTTGGGACTGGGACAATGGCTGGGGTTAAAGCAGGCTAGCACATGACAGGTCTCAAATGAGGTGTTAAAAATGTCTGTGAAGACTGGATGCTACTAATGCTATATTCATATTAAGCCAAGTTTAACTCGTTGTTTCTCAAACATGTTCTCAACTATAACAAAGATCATGTTAAACAACTATACACCTTTGGTTTTGAAACTTAAATTACAAAGCCTTGAATCTGATGTGTCCCTGCACACAAAACATCATAATAAATAAAAACAATCTCTTCTGCAGTCTAAAATAGCATCAGTACTTTACTTCACTATTCATTTTTCCAATAACTTTTTACTTTTACTCATTACATTTTACACAAATATCTGCACTTTTTACTTTTTACATTTTTTAACCAGGCTTGTTACTTTAGTTTTAATCTATTTAGTGGCATGGTCAATATTATTTCTTTTGATTGTGGAATTTGCACACCTTTTTTAACTTTTTATCCACTTTTTTTATTGCATGGCTTTTTCAACCTATCATTAGCATTTTCCTAGCTATTACGAACCATAAACAAAGTCTAGTTTATAAAGTTAACAACTAGAAAAGTAGTTAGGCAGAAGGCAACAAGAATTGCAAACATGGATAATAAGACACAGGAAGTCTGCAATGTAAACATGACTGAAAACAGAGACATTCCTGATTAACCATGGTCATATATGTGGGAGATATACGAAATTTTGCCATTACATTAATTATAGTGCTGCACATGTATTTGCTAACATTAGTTAATTAGTAAACATTAATTAACCTACTAACTAGATATATTTGTAAGGTTAGCCAGTTCTCATTTTTATTGGAAAATAAATTACCTCAATTTATCATCAGAAGACCATAATCTATACCAACTTTGGGTGCATTATTTTTACAGAACTGTAACATAATTTTGATTTCCTTTTTTTTTACTTTTCGGGTGGTTGATTTACTTTTTACTCAGGTGCATGTCCACGCTCATATTTCTTTACTTTATCTTAAAAAAGTGTAGTCAGTACTTCAACTTCTACCAGTTATTTCAAACATGAGTATCTGTACTTTTGCTTGAGTAAAGGATGTGTGTACTTTTGCCACATATTAATAGTTAAAAAATACTTATTTTTAGTAATACTTAGAAGGCTTCAAAATATACCATCAGACTTAAAAAAAAAAGCCAACAGCAAGGGAGCAGGACCTAAGGAAACAAACTGCCTGTTTAGGCTTACCCAATAGAGGAGCAGCGGCCACAAACAAAAAGTAGGTGGATGGTTAAGAGCATCAGCTTTGGCTTATGATGCCCCTGGCTTCCCGATCTTGAAGGGGCTCGGGGTACACTTTAATGGAGGGGTGGCAGCCTCCAGGTTACTTATGTAACTGTAATGATTTCCAGAGGGAGTGATATACTGCATGACAACTATCTTAATCTGTCTTAATCATAAGAACAACCTCCTGAAGTAGGTTTCCCTTACATGGCAAACTAGTTAACTAACCTAATGCCAGTAATTATAAAACATGAAAAACCTTACAACCTAAAAATTTATTTTAATAAAATCTACTTATATGTTACTTGTATAATAATTTGAAACACGCTGATATGTCAATATGTTGATTCTGTACTCAAGGTCAATATGTCAACTAGTGGTCTTCTCCTTTTTAATAAGAGGTGGAAGATTAAAGAGATTACTAGTGTTGTCTGCCAAGAAAATTAAAAGAGAAGCCTACACACAGGTGAAAATTATGGAAAAGGATTACAGCAGGTATTATGTGCTAGGAGACCCTGCAGTATACTTTATTTTGGTATCTACATTTAAAATTTATTGCCATCTTAGATTTCTACAAATCTACAGGGAAATGGTCTGAGATTAGCACTGTTCAGTAGAGAAAGTACTTGAGTTTGTCATGACTTATTTCAGCAATGAATAACACAGAAAATGGATAGATGTACTTAAAATAAGTTATGCAGTCAATTAAAATATGGCTTTAAAGACTTAAATAAATAAATATGTAATAAGTTACTATTTGTGGAAAAAAGTAACCCTAGTACTTAATTTTGTTTATCCCATACTTTATCCCATACCCTAGCCAATTTAAAGGGTAAATTTTTCATCCATTCAAATGTATATAAAACTACTAAGAAGTGCAAAGGCGAGCATCGAGCTAAGGTAAGTCAGGCTTTAACATGAAGTGCGCCAACAGGGATGTTGATGGTATGGCCACAAGTGGCAAATGGCTACATGCGTAACCTTATAGATAGTACTCTTCAGAAAATCTGTAATCCCAGGCTCTGTAGCTCAGTCCACTGTCTGTTTGCATGCCTCATGAAACATCCTGCCTACCGCACCATCAAAGAGGCAAGATGGAGAAATGGGGGAGTATGAGTTTAAGTATTTGGTTCTTTTAATTGCGATTATTTGGCTCAGATTTAACAAAAACCCACCAATTCACTATCTCAACAAATTAGAATATGTTGACATGCCAGTCAGCAAATTAACTCAAAACGCCTGCAAAGGGTTCCTGAACCTTCAAAATGATCTCTCAGTTTGATTTACTAGGCTACACAATCATGGGACAGTTGTACAGCCTGGAGGAAGGGTGGAGAAGCTCATAGCCCAAGTTGCTTGAAGTCCAGTGTTAGGTTTTCATGATTTGGGGTACAATGTCATCTGCTGGAGTTGGTCCACTGCAGATTTCACTGCACCTGTTTACCAAGAAATTTTAGAGCACTTTATGATTCCTTTCAGTAGGATTTGGCACCTGCCCACACCTCCAAAAGTACCAAAAGAATGACCATGGTGTTGGCGTGCTTGACTGGCCAGCAAACTCACCAAACCTGAAGGGTATTGTCAAGAGAAAAATGAGAAACAAGAGACCAAAAATGAGCTGGGCTTTTATACCACCTCAGCAGTGCCAGATACTGATCGCCTCTATGCCACACCGAATTGAGGCAATAATTAAAGCAAAAGGATCCCTCTACCAAGGCCAACAATTCACTAAAAATGTTTTTTTATTGGTCTTATAAAGTATTTTAATTTGTTGAAATAGTGAATTGGTGGATTTTTGTTCAATATAAGCGAAAAGCATCACAATTAAAACAACCAAAGACGTAAACTACTTCAGTCTGTGTGCATTTAATTATTTAGTACACAAATTTCACAATTTGAAATATATAAATTTGACCCCCCCAACATTGTGGCAAAGATGTGCCAGCATTTATAAACAGGTGGATTATCTAAATTTTATTTTGAGTTACATTCATTACTGGCTTCACACATTTTCATATTGCATATAATTCAAATGCATTTTATTGATCACAAAATTTTTGTTGATAAATATTTCAAAGGGGGCACTTTTAGTAACTGATGGACAAGGGTGAGGCTCAAGTCCTTGGCAAAAATGTCTGCCAAATGCTTTCGTTTATAGAATAGGCAGTTAAAAAATTTTTTTTTTTTAAAAGGAGTGAAAAAAAGTGTCCTTTACTAAATGCAGTCTAGCTTTTACCTCGATACTACAATACTTCGTAGTTTTGAAGAATAGTGTTGTGTCTGATCATAGACTTACTCTGGCTTCACAATGCTGATGTTCAAGCATGTTACATCTTAAATCAGTTTTAAAGATTGGATTTTAATAATAGATCTCATGGACATGTACTTCTGCATATTCATCCTTTCGCAACACAGGAAGCTTCTGAGGTGTGCTTTTGGTGACCACGCATTCTAATATTAAGTTCTTTTTTTCAGCCTCTCCTGTCACCTTGCATATTCATAAAATGCTTGGACTACATGGTACATATTCTGAACTACATGTTTGCAACAGCGGGCAGTTTTGCATCAAAATGCCATTCTCACTCATATCCAGGGGCTGGAATTAAGGGTCAACATCAGGAAGAGCATAATCTTCTCAGCTGAGACCATTACTTATCAAGGGGTCATCTGGGTCATATTTACACAGGCCAAAGTCGATTCGAAATTTGCAGCCGTGAAAGAGTTCCGAGTGGGCAATGTCATTTACCGCCAAACAGTTTACATAGTAACATAATACCTTTTGGAGCTGTTTGTTGTCTTGTAACACTTATGACAGCTTACAATACCACCCCTATAGGTTGGGGAGCAGTTATGTGTTGCAGCTATGAGCAAGGGCTACGGAATAGAACTCATCTCTAATGGCACATAAACTACCTGGAGATGTTTTTGAGCACTTAAACACTTAACAGACATGAGCAGTCAACATGTGCTAGTATGCACAGACAATATGTTGGGGGCCCTTACATCAATCACAAGCGGGCCCTGCTTTCACTTTTTAAGTTGCCAAATGACCTGCTGGTAGCCTCAATGTGGCCAGCCCGAGCATAGTTCCTAAGTTCCTGGTCCTTGTGTTCCTTCTGGACAGCCATCCCCTTCAGGATACAAACATAAGGGACCTCCTCTGGCAAGCGGGTGGACCTTGGTGCACGCAATCCGGAGTTATGGAGGCTATGGGCCTGAACTCTGAGGGGTGCAGCTTCAAGTCTTCAAGACTTATAGCTGCCTTTTATAGGCTATGGGCCTGACCTCTGAGGGGTGCAGCTTCTAGTTTTTAAGATTTATATCTGCCTTTTAAACCCCTAGAGTTGGTGAATCTGTGGGTAGAGACAGGTAACATTTTTTTTCCCATCATGGGACTATGGTGTTGGGAAGCTTGAAGGCATCAGATAAGAACCTGACACTGAAGACAGTGTTTCTGGCTATTTAATCTATGTAGAGGATCAGCAATCTCAAGTGTTGTCCACCTTGCAATAATGCCTTGACTTCGCCCTCGGTATAGTAAAGGCCTTTCTCTACCCTCGGCCGGGGTATGTGCTTAAAGTTTTAATGGCGGTGCCAGTTCCTATTGATGGGTGATTGAGACCATCTCTGTAGCTTATGAGGGTTATGGAATACATTTTATCCTTATTTTACAATCTGAACCTGGCAGCAACTCTAGGATCCAGGGCCCTCATGTCACAATAGGTTCCACACACATGGGACAGTGATGTGGCGCTAAAGTGGCATAGTTGTCTCATTCCCACAGTGTTTTAATGCTGCTGGAGTTCCTGAAGGGGAACTTTTCCAGTATACGTAACCATGGTTAGGCCTGCCTATTTTTTCTGACTTTAGCACTTAAATTTTAAGAATTGACTGTTCAGTTAATGCCTTAAACATCATACCTTTTGACATAATTAATGTTATTGGCTACACCTCTCAGTTGTGTCAATAGTCTGCATGATTGGCATTTAAATTCAGTGTAGCGCACAAATATAATTGCTTAATAATGTAAATAAACATTTATTTTTCTAACACAAGAACTCATGTCTAATTAAATATCTTCCAAACCATTTTTGTGGTACAGACAAAAATCCATAATGCACACTTTATCTGACTGATTATTCACCTCTTTGATATTCCTTTTTTATATAACCTATAGAAAAGTTCTATTTCTAGCTTTAGTTATTGTTCAAAGCCCTTTGTACTCTGATCTTTATCCAAAGCTATGTACAAATGAGGCATTTGTGCTTTTTTGTTTATTTTTGTTTTGTTTATTGTTTGCTTAGTAAATCAGTAAATCATAATATTGGATTTGCCATTTTGCATTCTTTGGTGCATTGTAATTGTAACGTTCAGGGTTTTTGGTTTCCTGTTTCATGTTCATTGTTTGTTGTGTTCATTGTTTAGTTTGTTACTGGATCACTTGTAAACTGCACACTGGGTTCTACGTCTCGCCTCAGTAGGGTTTGTTACATGCATTTGCATTCATACAACCTTGTAAAGGATGAAAATCATTACCAAAGACAAACAAATAATTGGTTTTTAAGTATATTCCAAATAATTTTGTGGCATTAATAAAATGCCATTTTATGAGCCTAATTTTAATAATATTCTTAATATTCATTTATGGAACCTTTATTTAAAATAATCACAATTACCTAACCAGATCTGAGTATACAGGGTAAGAAAACTAAAAACATATGCAGCATAGTGAAATAAAAAAGATGAAGGAGCCAAAGCTAAAAAAGACAGCAGGGTTACCAATGTGGTCAAGTGAGAAAAATGATTGCACCCAGAGTGGTTGGAAGAATACTAATGAGCCCTGTTGATATCTTGCATCATTTATATTGTGGCTAGGGTCTTTTTTTTCTTCTCGCTTACAATTTATCAACTTGCTCAATTTCCTCTATGATTATCCTATAATTATTTTGTGTGAATCAGATTTGCTATAATCTCTTGTGTCTTAGTTTACAGCATTGTTTAATTTCCCTACCTCAAAAAACACAAAAGAATGGGTTGGTTAAATCATTGTTACAGTTACATCTCAATTCATTCTATTTTCATTCATTTATTCCCTCCTCAGCTGGTTAGCTGATTAGCTTATTTTTAGATGCACAGAAGAGAAAAGCTATAGTAAACAAATAAGACAAATAATGTAGTGATGCAGGTGTGTGTTGAAGTAGAAAATAACGTTAATTTTCTTTTATATGCATAATAATTTGTTTACTCAGTCACTAAACAATGAGTAAACAATGTCTATTTTACTGTTATTATACAATGAGTGTGTGTAAGTGTAATTGTTACAATTTATTATGTTTTATGTTGTTGCTTTAATTACTATGCCATTACTACCATTAATTACTATGCTATTACCTAATACAGAAGCCTGATGCAAAGTTGTTACTATTGGATTTTAATGTCATTTAATGTAATTTATAATTTAATGTAATTTATACAGATTAAAGAATAACACATATCCACAAGCATAGATAAAAGTATGGATGTCTAAACTTGTAACAACAACACTGAGGCGGGACGTTTTTTTCAAACCCAAGGTGCAGTTTATTTACAAAAAGACACTATACATCCACTACACCTAACTAAACATGAACACAAACATGAAGCCCCCAGAACCCCAACCTCAGAATGGCCTAAAGGATAAGCTGATCGTGGGACCATTATGGGGATAGCCTACGATTTGGCTCAGTTGCTGGGACAGGACGTGCATTTACAGTCTCTGCCGTGGCAGACATAGAAATCACATTGTCTGTTGTGGCAGGCATAACAATAACATTCTCTCTGGCGTGGCAGGCATAACAATAACAGTCTCTGGCATGAGAGGCATAACTAAATCCTTCTCTGGTACAGCAGGCTTGGCGTGAGCCTCCTCTGGCGTGGCAGGCTTGGGGTCTTGGGCTGGCTCTGGATCAGGTTCTTTTGCAGGCTTGGGAATGCAGACCAAGCAGTATGTGTAAAACAAGAACATAAACAAGAAACCCATGAAGGTCACAGAAATACTGTACTCACTTTGAATGTCACACCCAGCTTCAAACAGTTATCTCAATTATCTCTCCATTTATTGTGGTCTGGCTGAGGAAAGTACTGCAAATATATAAATTACATTAAATATTTGAGCCGGATTAATCAAGAGATAAGTATATAAATAAAAACTAAGTTAGCCCCGTTTTATTAATTACTGTATGTTTACACAGTGTTGTGCTGTCATGAAATATACAGTAAAATTGTTTATGACATGTTTTTCTTGGTTATTTATCATTTTCATTAGTATCAGTCAGTGGGCACTAAAAATTGTTAACAATATTGATCAAGGACAAAATGTGTACACTTAAAACACTAATGAATAAAAACCTTAGACTTTAATTTAAAAAAATCATAAATAATAAGCAATAAATCGATGTAATTAAATTCAATGTGCAATATATCAATCTCTTTACCTTTTTGAATTTACTCCTAATATGCCTGCTAAACTTTAATCTAGCCACAGGGGTTACAAGCCAGTGACTTCACTGCCAGTCCCAAGCATGGATAAATAGAGAGGGTTGTGTCAGAAAGGGCATCCAACGCAAAATTTGCCAAATCGAAAAATATGCGAATCATCCGTCAGAATTTCACACCGGATCGGTCGAGGTCCGGGTTAGCAACGACCGCCACCGGCACCTTTGACCCACAGAGTGCCGGAGGAAATTGGGCTACTGTTGGTCAAAGGAGGAGGACTCGTGAATAGACTAAAAGAGAAGAGGAAAGGCAAGAGTGTAAGACTGAAAATAGGGACGCTGAATGTTGGGACAATGACAGGGAAAGGTAGAGAGCTGGTGGATATGATGGAGTGAAGGAAGGTGGATATATTGTGTGTACAGGAGACCAGGTGGAAGGGTAGCAAGGCTTGTAGTATTGGATCGGGATTTAAGTTGTTTTATCATGGTGTGGACAGAAAGAAAAATAGGGTAGGAGTGATCCTGAAATAGGAGTTTGTGAAGAATGTTCTGGAAGTGAAAAGAGTGTTAGACAGGGTGATGAGTCTGAAGTTAGAAATTGAAGAGCTAATGGTGAATGTTGTAAGTGGTTATGCCCCACAAGTGGGTTGTGAGTTAGAAGAGAAAGAGAGGTTCTGGCGTGAGTTAGATGAGGTAATGGTGAGTATTCCCAGAGGAGAGAGAGCATTGATAGGCGCAGACTTTAATGGATATGTTGGACAGGTATGGAGTCAAAAAAGAAACAGTAAAGGACAGATGATAGTAGACTTTGCTAAGAGGATGAAGATGGCAGTGGTAAATACTTTTTTCCAGAAGAGAGAGGAGCATTTAGTGACTTACAAGAGCGGAGGAAGGCGCACACAGGTAGATTACATCTTATGTAGACGAAGTGATCTGAAAGAGATTAGTGACTGTAAACTTGTGGTGGGACAGAGTGTAGCCAGACAGCATAGAATGCTGGTGTGTAGAATGAAGATGTTGATCTGGAAGAAGAAGAGATCAAAGGTAAAGAAGAAAACCAACTGGTGCAAGCTGAAAAAGAAAGAATACTATGAAGAATTTAGACAGGACTTGAAACAGTCCCTGGGTGGTCAGCTAGTGTTTTTAGATGAATGGCAAACTACAGCAGAAGTGATCAGGTGAAAAAAGGTGCCAGGTGTGTCATATGGAAGGGGGAAAGAAGATAAGGAGACTTGATGGTGGAATGACGAAGTTCAGGATAGTATAAAGAGGAGAAGAAGCCAAGAAGAAGTGGGACACAGAAGACACAGAAAAGTATACAGGAATACAAGGATTTGTGGCACAGTGAAGAGGGAAGTGGCTAAGGCCAAGCAAAAGGCATATGATGAGCTGTACACTAGGTTAGACACTAGAGAAGGAGAGAAGAACTTATACAGGTTAGCAAGGCAAGGGGATCGAGATGGAAAGGATGTGCAGCAGAGGTTAGCAAAGCAAAGGGATCGAGATGGGAAGGATGTGCAGCAGGTTAGGGTTATTAAGGATCGAGATGGAAAGGTGTTCACAAGTGAGGAGAGTGTACAGAAAAGATGTAAGGAGTACTTTGAAGTGTTAATAAATGAGGAGAATGAGAGGGAGAAAAGGGTAGAAGAGGTAAACAATGTAGAGCAGAAAGTTCAAAAGATTAATGCAAACGAAGTTAAGATGGCTTTGGAGATGAAAAGAGGAAAGGCGGGTGGACCTGATGAGATACCGGTGGAGGTGTGGAAATGTCTAGGAGAGGCAGCAGTGAAATTTCTTACTAGATTGTTTAACAGGATTTTAGTGAGTGAGAAGGCGCCTGAGGTATAGTGGAGGAGTGTAATGGTGCCTATCTTCAAGAACAAGGGTGATGTGCAAAGCTGCAACAACTACAGAGGCATAAAGTTGATGAGTCACACAATGAAGTTATAGGAAAGAGTAGTGGAAGCTAGGTTAAGGAGGAAAGTAGGTATTTGTGAGCAGCAGTATGGCTTTATGCCCAGAAAAAGCACTACAGGTGCAATCTTTGCTCTGAGAATGCTGATGAAGAAGTACAGAGACGGTCATAGGGGGCTGCATTGTGTTTTTGTAGACCTGGAGAAAGCACATGACAGGGTACCAAGAGAATAGCTGTGGTATTGTATGAGGAAGTCAGGAATAGCAGAGAAGTATGTCAGGGTGGTGCAGAATATGTATGAGAGGAGCAGGACAGTGATGAGGTGTGCAGTAGGTCAGACAGAGGAGTTCAAGGTGGAGGTGGGACTGCATCAGGGATCAGCTCTGAGCCCCTTCTTGTTTACTGTGGTGATGGATCGTTTGCCAGATTGATATAATAAAGTCTCTTTCTTTAAAAGATATGTAAGAAAAAAAATTTATATAAAGATTTTTACCAAGCCAGTTCCTTTTTAGGAGTTTCAAGCAACATCTAAACCTTAAGGGGGAAGCACCTTCACTTAACTTGACTTAACTTATCTTAGCCTAGCTTAGCTTAGTGTAGCTTGGCTCAACTTGAACACAAACAATAAACATGATCTTGACTATAATACACTTAACTTGACTTAGCTTGACAGACTTAAAACAGCGGTACAGGAACACAACTGTTATCCATGACAAAGAGAAAGGGAAACACATGGGCTATAAATACACACAATTAACCAATGAGAACAAGACACATGGACAAAGGGGATCACGTGACAGGTACACATTGAGCGTAAGGATCAAATGACATAGATAGAGACAAAAAGTGAACAACAGCATAAAAAGAAACAAACATGAAATCAAAAACTCACTTTCATCTAGCCTTGTTTGAAGCCTATGGCCAGGCCCTGTTGATGCTTAGGCACAGTGAAGGCTATTGACTTGAGAGCATGATAGAGGGCCTTTCTCCCCAATGGATCTCAGGCTGTATGTCTCTCACCAGACACTTGCCACCATGTTTTACAAGTGAATTAGGAACTGGTGAAGGTTGTAAATAGAGCATTTGACAAACACATAACATTGAAAACTGTTATTCTACCTTCTTAAAAGGAAGACCAGGAAACACTGAACCTCCTCCAGACCAGCATTTTATCTCTTTTGGCACACCTAAGAAGGAGCTAAAAAATTCTAAACAGACAATAAACAAATAGGTGATTTGTACTTCTGCAGAGAGTGGAAATTACAGTAAAAACACACAAACTGTTATGTGTGCACTCACGGGAAGCGCACTAGTGCCCCAAACCTGGTGCTACCTAAATGGCCACACGCCAACTGCCCAGATCTTTAGGCGTGTGATTCATTATTAGGTGCCTTGCATTCCGCTGATTAGCTTCATGGCGGTGTTTCCTGGTTACCCGCGCTACCGCGCTTGGTCGCGACTGCGGATATGCCTGACTGGAAATCCGCAGAGTAGTTCTCCTCAAACTTGCCAGTGATGTTACATAAACTAGTAAAAAATGAAAAGAAATAATAAAACATTTTAAATACTACCTTATTTTTAAGTAAGAAAGAATAAAAGTAAAATGGCCTGTGCCTCCAATATAATACATTCAAATTTTGCATTGTTTTTCCTCTTATAGATTGTACGTTATACAATAACAGCAAAATCAAATGAAGTTGGTTATATTTTTATAAATACAGTCACAGTCATAAAAATGCTGAAACGCAGTGCCTTTAAAATCAATTGTCAATACAGTGTAAATACTATTAAACATATTAAGCAAAGTCCTTTTTTTTTTTAATAAAAATTGGTTTACTGTGTAATATGTTGCTTTCCTCTGGCATACAAACATCCTTTTATTAAATTACTTTTTAATAAACTTACATTGAAGTTAAAAAAAGTAGCAACAGTTTTTCAACATATCTTGCATATAATGCAAAAGGTCAAATGACCATATAAAACATTTATATTACATTTACATTTACAGCATTTAACAGACGCTCTAACAGAAGTGCTTTGAGACATATTATTAAACCGCTCAATACTTATACAATGGTTCACAAATTGGTGTAACAACAACTGTTGGAAAGAGTAAGGTTTTGTTTTGTTTTTTTAATTGTCAAGAGTTAGGTATTTAAAAAAAGAGATGAGTTTTCAAATGCCTCTTAAAGACAACCAGTGATTCTGCTGTTCCATCTTGGTGCCAGAACAGAGAAAAGTCTTGAGGCAGACCTACCTAGTGTCCTAGAGGATGGTGGAACAAGCCGAGCAGTACTTGTGGATCTGAGAGAGCGTGGTGCTATACAGGGACTGATAAGTGTTTGTAGGTAGGAGGGAGCAGCTCCATTTCTGGTATTGTAGGCAAGCATCAGTGTTTTGAATCTAATGCATGCAGCTACTGGAAGCCAATGGAGGGAGTGCAGCAGTGGAGTGGTGTGTAAAAACTTTGGTAGGTTAAAAACAATACAAGCAGCTGCATTCTGAATCATCTGCAGAGGATGACTTCCACTCAGAGGTAGGCCTGCCAGGAGCGTGTTGCAGTAGTCTAGTTTAGAAATGACAAGAGACTGCACAAGCAACTGAGTGGCCTGAGTAGTTAAGAATGGTCGAATCCTCTGGATGTTATGCAGGATAAACCTGCAGGAACATGTAAGGAAAAAAATAATTGTCTATAGTTACCCCAAGGTTGCGAGCACTGGTCGAAAAGGAGATCTGTGAATTGTCCAGGGTGATTGCAAGATCCTGGCAAGGGGATGAGTCAGCTGGGATAAACAAAATATAATATCATAATTTACAACCGTCTTCCAGACGGCTATCCAGACAAAACCACGAAAACTTTGCTGCAGCATTGAACAACCTGCTGGTTTGTTTGGTCAGAGGAGACCTGACCCCCCAACTAAGCCTAGTTTTTCCTAAGGTTTTTTCTCCTTTCTGTCATTGATAAAGTTTTCGATCCTTTTCGCTGTCGCGTCTAGCTTGCCTGGTCGGGGACTCCTAACTTAATTTACATATACTAGTTAAACTAAGCTTTTTTTTTCCAAGAGTTTTTTAGTGAGTGTTCACTATTGTCTTATTTGATTCTTTAAAGCATCTTTGAAACAATCTTTATTGTTAAAAAATACTTTACAAATAAAGTTAACTTGACTTATTCTTCTGAGCTATCCTCTCTTTTGAATACACTATACTATACACAATTTGTGTCTGAACCTTTTGAAGAACAATGCTTGTGTCTGGGCATAATTAGGCAGTTATAGAAGTAGCAGTGGTTAAATCTATGTAGCCATAAAGAAAGGCCAAATTGAGTTTGTGCAGAATTAATTAAGGGCATATACTGTAGTTTAACTGTGCTTGAGCTGAGACTGGCATATAACTAATACAAGACTCTGGGCAAATATAAAAAAATCAGGTGCTTGGCAGGATAAAAACAAATTTATCAAAGTAAAGCAGGGGAATACAAGACACATTTGCTGCCATGGAAACAGAGAATTGGTGTTTTACAGCAAAACATCACTGGCCCTATTTCCTTGTCTTCTGTCGAGGAAAATATTACACAGACAGTGGTTCAGACACCTGTTCTATAAATCAGCGACAACATGGCCACCAACTCGTAAGCTTTCAGGATATAACTTTTAAAAGCTACATGTATGTGAGTGTGAGTGAAATCAATGTTTTAAGGAAAGCCCTCAAGGTGTGAAAAAGTATCTATTCAGAAATTACCAAAAAAGGAAAAGGAAGGGAATGGTAAGCTCTTCATGCTATTTAGCAATTGGACCTTTATGGTTGGGAGGGCCTTTAATGCTGGCCTTACAAAAATAATTTTGTGCAAAAATGTTTTTCTTGATTATTTTGTTTATTTTTTAAACTGATTAAATAATTTAATACATTGTCATTAGTGTAAAGTTCTTAAAATTGCCTATAATTAGTTTTGCTAATGTTGAACTAGAATATCCTACAATATAAAGATCTGGGTTTTTAGATAGTGATAGCCTTAGGTTAAAACATCACATCAAATTTGTAACAGGTATTAGCGAGAATCATTGTTTGTCAAAATTTGACATTTACTTTAAAAAGTATCGTGTAGACCAAACAAAAAAAATAACGCATCAAACAGTTTGCATCAATATAGTTGCGCTATGACAACTTCTAATAACATTAAGTTCAGCCAACAAAGTTGAGTTAGATAAATTACCTTTTCATCTTCACACAGAGTTATTTTTAGGTAGCTATTGTTTTAAGTTGCTTTAGGTTGTTCTAACTATTTTTAACATAAATTTTGAATAAATTTAGGGTTATGTATTTAATTACAATTGTAAATGAAAGTTTTGAAGTTCACAACCTATACAAAATTAAAGTTACATTAATTGTTTAGTTTTTTTTGTTTTCATGGTTTCAGGGAAAGAGGCGCGGTGCCGGAGGACACAGCCTCTGAGGAACCTGATTACCAGATTGTGCCTCCCCACCGATCTGTCCCTATCGTGTCGTGGCCTGCCAGGATGGCAGCGACGTACACCTTGATAGTGGAGGCAGAAAGGCACCTATCAAACACGGGCGCCGTTGGGGATGTCCTCCCACCAGTCTGGTGAAACGTTGTGGTTACCTGCACCCGGTGTGTGCAATGACGCCATGCCCATCTCGGGACCGGTGGTGAAGCCAATGCTGAAGCAGTCTCATGTGCTTTTTAACCTTGGGGAAGCGGTGCTCGCGCTTGCCTTTCGCCGAGGCAAGATGTGACTTATCGCCTCAGTCTGCTTTTTCACTGTGGAGAATTGCTGGGAAAAATTCCTCCACAGTGTCACTGAAGAGGCCACCCGGTGAGATGGGGGCGCCGAGAAAGCGAACCTTCTCAGTCTCCCTCATCTCAGCCAGGTTAAGCCACAGGTGGCATTCCTGACCACAAGTGTGGCCATTGCCCTTCCCAGAGCCTGCGTTGTGGCCTTCGTAGCCCAAAGGGCATAGTCAGCCACAGAGCGCAGTTCCTGCTGGAGCTCTGGGTTGGGCCCCCCTCGTGCAGCAGTTGCAACGCCTGAGCCTGGTATACCTGCAAGATGGCGTGTAGGGCGGATGCTCAGCAGTCGTCAGCCTCAACGGTCTCGAGGCCCACTCTCAGATACTTCTTATTTAGCTCAAGAGATCGACTGGGGAACCCCTCAGGTCTCTCCAGTGTCCCGACCATCAGGCACAAAGCTGAGGAGGAATGGGGTGCAGGCAGGGACTGGCCCGGCAGAGCTGCCCCACCTTCCTGCTCTCCCCCAGCACCCACCACTACGGCCTCAGGCCCAGAGGCAAAAGTAACCAAGTTATGACTGGCAGAGGTGGGCAAAAACCTCCAGCCTAGCATGCAACGTGCCTGTGGGCACGGCCCATGCATGAAAGCATTTTTTCTGTGGGAATAACAAACACAAAAAACAGCGATCATGCCGGTCATTGAACGTGATAGACCGACCGCACCCAGAAACTCACAGCCAAGAAGCCATGATAAATCACGTTTCTCACAATAAAACGCCTTTGACCAAGGAAAAAATTGCTCTTAGAATTTTTTTTGCTCAGGTAATGCTGCAGACACCGCCGACGCACCCAAGGTCCGTCCCACACTTTCTGGTTTGAATGCCACCGCGAGAGAGAGCGCTGATCGTGCTCCTGATCCAGCGACGCTTTTTGAGGTAATCGCCTTTAAGTCGCTTCTTTTCTGCTGCCGCTTGCTGCTCGCTTGCTCGCTGCTCGCTTCGGTACTCCACACAACATCGGAGTGAGCGACAGAAAGGGAACCTAAAATTCTTAACAGTAAACCCCATTTGTACAACATCTAAAATTACGACTGTCACAAACAAGCATAAACAAATGCAACTGCCTTCACATATTAACCTCAGAGTTTTGTAATCAGTATGAAAAATTACAGAACATCATCCTCTATGATGGACTTCAAAATACACAACAGCATAAAGTGAGCAAAATAAAGCTAAAATAAAGCCAAGCTCTTGCCCTATGCAGACAGCGTTTCTTGTGTATGTTCTCTAGGATGGGTAGCTGAGTGCCGATGATTCGATGGGCGGTTTTTACCACCCTCTGAAGGGCTGTACGGTCCAGTGCCAATGCTGTACCACACTGATATGCAGTTTGTGAGGATGCTCTCAATGGTACAGCGGTAAAAGTTCTTCAGTATCCTGTTGTTCTGACCAGAATAAAAGAGTTCAGAGACCAGGTGAGATCCTCAGAGATTCCTAGGAACTCAACAGCCACTTGATGTGAATTGGAGAATGAGTGTGATTGCCAGCTTGTCTAAAATCCACAATGATCTCCTTTGTCTTCTTGGTATTAAGTTCCAGGTTATTGTTCTCACACCATGCTACTAGGTGCTGGATCTCCTCCCTGTAGGACGTCATTACCTCTGATCAGGCCTACCACCGTGGTGTCATCTGCGAACTTAACAATGCTGTTTGAGGCAAAGGCAGGTATGCAGTCACGGGTGAAAAAGGAGTATAGGAGAGGGGACAATACACATCCCTGGGGAACCCTGTTGCTAATGGTGAGTTTGGAGGAGGTGACGGTATTCAATCGTACAGATCTGTTTGTAAGTAAGTCCAGGGTCCAATTGCAAAGATGTGTGCTGATGCCGAGCTGTTCCAGCTTCAAGGTTAGCTTAGAAGGGTTAACTGTGTTAAAAGCTTAACTGAAATCGACAAACAGCAATGGTCAGGGTTGTCCAAGTAAGTCAGTGCAGAATCAAGTACTGTGGAAATGGTATCCTCAGTTGACCTATTCAGGCGATAGGCAAATTGGTAAGAGTCCGGGCTGGGTGGCAGACAGGCTTTAAGGTGGGACCAGTCTTTTAAAGCACTGTGCAATGATAGGGGTGAGTGCGACTGAACGAAAGTCACCCAGTTCTGTTGCAGCAGAATGCTTTGGCACTGACACAATGGTAGCAGATTTAAAGCAGGTGGGGATGATTGCCTGGGCAAAGGACAGATTAAAGATGTCTGAGTACACGGCCATGAAGTGCTCCTCGATCCGCTGTTTGTATTCATGTTTGGCTTTGCAGATTCCTCTCCTTAGATCGGCTCTGGCGACGCTGTAGGCCTCCCAGTCTCCAGACCTGAAAGCAATGTTGCGTGCTTTGAGCAGGAGACGGACCTTCTGGTTCATCCAGGGCTTCTGATTGGGATATAATGTTCTTTTCTGTAGTCACCAAATCCACACACTTTTTGATGCAATTAAGGACAGCAGTGTTGATGTTGCACGAGCACGCAGCTGAATAATGAGTAAATAAGCACAAATATGGCAAATCTGGAGAGACGCTGAGCCTCGTGATCTGTGCGCGCTCCGCCGCCATCTCATGAAGCCAGAGGCTTCATAAAATATTGTTCTCGAGATGCATTAAGTTTGCACTGGATTTCAGTTTATCAAGTTTAAGGAACAGCTTCTGAAACACCACACAAATGTATGTATTAAATTTCCTGGATTAATATTATGCCTAGCAGCAGAGCACAACACCTTGATATAACCATTCTATTCAGGATTTTGATGCCCTCAACCTTGATGATTGCCGTCTTGTAGTCAGATCCTGAAGTAGACTGATTACCAATGATGGCAATTGTCATCATTTACTTTTCGAAGGTCTGCCTCAAACTCTTGTGTGTTCTTGAAAACAAAAGACAATATAGATTATAGATAATTATTTGGATGATTTTTAAGTTAATCTTACTTTAGATTTTTAGTAAAATTTCTACTATCTTTTTTACAGAGCTCAAAATTCTGCTAATATTGGTAAAACAGCAAACTGCCTACGATAAAACTTGAATGCTATAACTAAAATTACCATTCTAGCATTGTTGTCAATGAACCGTTTTACATTCTTATCCACTGCTTTTCAGGTCAAATAACACTGCTAACTGCTAACATCAGCTGTATTAACAGGTGTAGCCATATCTCTAGTTAATTGAGATAATTCATTTTTAAATATAATAAAACTCACCTTACTTTACTCACCTTGTTAAGAGCGGGAGGAGGTTTAAAATCCTGAACTCAATTGGTCTGAAATAATTAACTTATTAAGCCAATTTCATTAAACTATAATTTAAATATTGTTTTAAACTAATCAACACATATATTTATTTTTAAATGACACATTTACAAATTGATGTAATTGTCAAAATTATTCTGTCATAACAACTCATTAAGATAATGTTGGCAACTTAAAAGTTTTAATAAAATCCATAATTCAGAATTTTTAATTTATGACAATGTATTAAATTGTTGTGTTAACAGATCCCTTATATAATTTTTTAGAGTGTTCTTTCTTATTCTTATGTCGCCGCCATCACTTGGAGACAATAAGGCAGTTTCTCAGTGATATCTTGTCTTCTAGACGGCCATCCGGACAAGACCACAGAAAGTTTGCTGCAGCATGGGTAACCTACTGGTTTATCTGGTCAAAGGAGAACTGACCCCCCTGACTGAGCCCGGTTTTTTCCAAGGTTTTTTTCTTCATTCTGTCACAGATGGAGTTTTGGTTCCTTGCCGCTTTCGCCTGTGGCTTGCTTAGTTGTTGACTAGAAATTTATAGAATAAATTGAGTGTTTTAAGGAGTGTTTAATATTGTCTTTTCTGATGTAATTCTGTAAAGCTGCTTAAAACAATCCTGGTTGTTAAAAGCGCTATGTAAATAAAGGTGACTTGACAGCCTGTCCACTGGATCTAGAAATGTGCCCAATGCTACCCCCAGCATTCACAAAGCATTTCAAAAGTGAAACTGCCACACCAGATCTCGTTGATGATTTACTGAAAATGCATTTTTAAGGCACATTTTTGCAGAAAAAAATTCTAAATTGGTTTCTATTCTACACTGGTTTTAATAACAAAGGGCAGAAAAGTTTTTGTGCTCTTTCAAATGCTATTTCAAAGCTTGCATCTATGAGCACTATGAGTGGCTAACAGCTAGCACTGAGCATAACAAATTATTTTGTTGAGTGATTTTACTTTTTAGTATGAATAAGGCCTCTGGAATGATTCTGGACAGCATTACCAAGTCTTAAACATCAAGGCTCTTAGCACCTTATAATGACATAGAGTGTAAGCTGTCATTGAACGTTCAAATTAATGAGCAGCACCAAGTTACCACTTCTGGGCCCCCGAGCAAAGCCATTAATTCCAAATTGCTCAGTTGTATGAACGAGATAAATATAAGTCGCGTTGGTAAGACACATCTGCCAGATGCTGTAAATATAATGTTGGTGCGTAATATGCTTATTATTTTCAAATAGCTGCTTTAGCTGCTATGAGAAGTATGCATTGTTTTTGATATTGTATAGGTATATGTTGAATTAAATTAAATTTTATTTGTATAAGTGCTTTTACAATGGATATTGTCAAAAAAGCAGCTTTACACAATCAAAGAAATTATAGGATGAAAATCAGTGTGAAAAAATCAGTGTAATCAGTTTGTGGCATATGTAGCTCGACAGTGAGAGAGAAAGAGAGAGAGCGAGAGAGAGAGAGAGAGAGAGAGAGAGAAAGAGAGAGAGAGGGGAAGAATGAAAGACAAAAAAGAAGAAAAACAGTTAAGTGACATTGTAATCAAAATGCATGGAGTGATTGAGTATATAATGTAGAGTGCAAGCATGGACTCCAGCAAGACTAACTAGGACAGCATAACTAAAAGGAGAACTAGACTTTACTTAAACACTGAGACTGTGCCTGATTCTTGAACATTCATAGGAAGACTATTCCATAACTTTGGGGCTCTGTAAGAAAACGCTCTGCCCCCTGCTGTAGTTTTTGTAATGCACGGTAGTGACAGGCAGCCTGCATCCTTTGATCGAAGTAGGCGTGGCGGAATGTAAGACACTAGAAGTTCACTCAGGTACTGTGGCCCGAGACCATTTAGAGCTTTATAGGTCAGAAGTAGTATTTAAAAATCAACGCGGTATCTCACTAGAAGCCAATGCATCAGGCCTAGATGAGACGTATAACTGTGTGCTATCAGCATTACAGTGAAAACTAATATCATGCTTACGAATTATGTTTCCCAGTGGAAGCATGTAAAGAGAGAAAAGAAGGGGGCCTAAAACCGAGCCCTGTGGAACACCATGCTTCACAAGCGAGCACGCAGAATACTCACCATTTAAATCTACAAACTGAGAGCAATTGGTTAAATAGGACCTGAGCCACGCAAGGGCCGTTTCTTTAATTCCTACTAAGTTTTCTAATCTGTGAAGAAGAATATTCTGATCTATGGTGTCGAAAGCCACACTGAGGTCAAGTATTTTCAACAGGGGTTCTGATACTGCTGGTACTATCTGCTTAAGAAAGTGTGTTGATATAGAATCTAATAAACAGGTTGATGATTTTGTAGAAGAGATGAGTGCGATTAGAATGTTCTCTTCCAGAGGAGTAAAGTTTTCTAAGCTCTGATCTGATGCGGTTAGTTTATTATCAAAATCATTTGAATGGTATAAGCAATGAGGCACAGCCTTGATTGGATGCCGGTAAGAGGTCATTTGCTACTTTGACAAGTGCTGTCTCTGATCCAATCATAGAGGATAATTCTGGGAGGTAGCTGATAAAGCTCTGAGCAGAAGTTGATGTAAGTGTACGTTTAGAGCGGTAGCACCGCGCTGTGTGTACATTATTAAGATGGTGATTAGAAATAATTTCGCACTGAGGAATTGTTACTATATTACTTATACTTATTCATAAAGATAATATTAAATCTAATGTGTGACCTGATTTATAAGTGGGTCCTATTGCACACTGATTAACTCCCACTGGGTTGAGTATGGACATCAATGCTGTTCTCAGCGAGTCATCTGTATTTTCAAAATAAATATTAATGCTTTAATGCTTAATTAATCCTTAATTAACAGAGACAACAAGGTTTGATAGGAAATCTGCAAATTCACTAAGAAATTTGGAGTACGGTCCTGGGGGTCTGTAAATAAGAACTAACTAACTTATTTGTAGCTACAGATGTAATGTTACTGTAGAAAGCTTCGAATAAATTAAAATTTTGTCCATGCTTTGTACGATAGTTAGATTATTATTATAAATAACTGCGATGCCTCGTCCTCTCCAGTTGGACGAGGCTGATGTATGCAGCTGAATGCTGAAGGATTAGCTTCATTTAATGCTACATACTCATTTGGTTTAGTCCAGGTTTCTGTTAAACACAGAATGTCAAAATCCTGATCCATGATCATTCCATTAACCATGAGTGCTTTGGAAGTAAGAGATCTAATGTTTAACAATCCTAGCCTCAGATCAGAGGTGCAGGCTGTGTGTACAGTATGTTCTGAATTACAGGTATCTATAATAATTAATTTACTGAAGAAAACTTTTTTTCTGTATTTATATTGTTCAGCTCGGGGAACAGACACAGTCTCAATGTTATATACCCTGAGTGACGACTCTGAGCAGCTAGCAGATGGTCAGATTAGCCAGTTGCTGCTTGGCCTGGGCTCTGGGTAGTCAACGATTATCTAGTCCTATTCTAAGACTATGTGCTATGTTACAAGAAAGGAAAGTGGCTCCTTTCCAAGTGGGATGGACACCATCCCGTCCTAACAGGCTAGCTTTGCCCTCAAAAGTTCTTCAATTATCAATGTAGCCCACAATGTTTTCGGAGCACCGACGGTCAAAGGCATATATCGTTAGCAACAGTATGAACAACTATCTTCAAAAACCTATGCTGGCCTACAGCCCTAAGATTAACTGCTATGTCCGGTTCTCTGGCTCCTGGGATACATACAACTGCTGCTGGTGCCCCTAGAGGCCTAGCTAATTTCACATGCCTCGCAGAAGAGTCTTTTTTAACCAGAGCTTATTAAGGTTTCTCAGTGGGTACTTTACTGAGGAAAGCTGTGTGTAAGCAGGCTGCAGCCTGGTCTGTTACAATGTAGGTCTTCCCCACCAGTGCCAAGGTAGCTCTTAGCAGCCTAGAGGGTAGCCTCAGAGCCTTTAGTGATGCTGCTGTCTTGGGTAACAGATAGCTTACCAGCATCTGTTCCACCTTGGGCATCGCTAGATACCCTCTCTTAGACTAGCCACATGAGCATAAGCTACGGAGTGGTTGTTAAAGAGGCAGAAAAGGTCCTTTTCTAGGACCTTGATACCTTGAGAAAAAAATGGACGTCATCTTGGAGGTGGGGGTTTAGCCTGGAGAAACCACTCATTTAACTTACTGTACTATACTGTCCCTAAATGCAGCCTGTCTTATCGCATCTCGCTCCTTCAGCTGCATGTAGTGACAAAGCATCCATTGAAGGGGAAGAAACTGCAATGTGTACTTTGATATCCCAAGATAGTAAAGTGTGTGTGTGAAAGCGATACATATAGGGACAGAAAGAAATCTATCTCTCCCCATGGATGGTTTCTGTCACCACATATTACGTGTTGGCCAGGCTGGACTCAATTAAATTCAATTTTATTTGTATAGCGCTTTTTACAGTGGTCATTGCACAAACAAAGCAGCTTTACACAATCAAAGATAATTATATAATGTAAATAGAACAGAAATCAGTTTGTCCCTGATTGTCCCTAATGAGCAAGCCAAGGGCGATCGTGACAAGGAAAAACTTCCTAAAATGGTAATAGGAAGAAACCTTGAGGAACCAGACTCAAAAAAGAACCCACCCTCATTTGGGTAAGATGACAGGAATTTTGCAGTCACCCTGTGTGTGTGAGAGAGAGTGAGAGAGAGAGAGAGTGAGAAAGAAAGAAAGAAAGAAAGAAAGAAAGAAAGAAAGAAAGAAAAGAAAAAAGAAAGAAAGAAAGAAAGAAAGAAAGAAAGAAAGAACAGGGGTACAGTGTCTGTGGGTGTACACTTACTGTACAGTGCAAGCATGGACTAACTATGACAACATAACTAAAAGGAGAACCAGAGGGAAACACAGACATGAGAGCTCCCTGATATGGAAAGCAACCACTCACTTTCACCATCAATAAATGTGAGTTATCAATGAAAGTGGGGAAGACAACATGTAAACATACCAGATCGCCAAAATACTCAACATCCATGAGTCCCCCAAATCTGCTCCTTTATCTAAGGCAAATCTATTCACAAAATTCTTGATTAAATAAATAAGTTTTCAGCCTAGACTTAAACACTGAGACTGTGTCTGATTCTCTAACATTTATTGGAAGGCTATTCCACAACTTTGGGGCTTTGTAAAAAAAAGCTCTGCGCCCTGCTGTAGTTTTCATAATGTGCGGTACTGAAAGACAGCCTTTGATTGACAAAGGCGTGGCGGAACAAAAAACACTAGCAGGTCAGGAGTAGTATCAATGTGCAATTTCACTGGGAGCCAATGCAGTGTTCATAAGATAGGGGTGATGTGTTCATGTCTTCTAGTTCTAGTAAGGACTCTCATTGCAGTTTTCTGAACTAACTGAAGCTTATTCATGCACCAAGTTGAACATTCAGACAGTAAAATATTACAGTAATCCAGCCTTGATGTAATTTATTGTCACTAAACTAATAGTGACAATATATTTCTTATCTTAGCGTAATATCAACATGGGCTAGAAATTAGAGATTGGAATCTATAACCACACCCAGGTCTTTTACTGTTGCACTTGATGAAGCAGACAGACCGTCTAGAGTTACAGTGTGATCAGAAAGCTTACTTCTAACTACATGTGGTCTTAGTACCAGAACCCCTGTCTTATCAGGATTAAGCAAAAGGAAGTTATTTAAAATCCAGTCTCTTATGTCCTTCACACATTGCTCAACTTTATTAAGCTAGCTTTTCGCATCTGGCCTCGCTGAGAAAAATAACTCTGTCATCAGCGTAACAGTGAAAACTAATATTATGCTTACAAATTAAGTTGCCCAAAGGAAGCATGTAAAGGGAAAAAACAGTGGGCCTAAAACCTGTGAAACACCATACTTGAAAACACCAACACTTGTGGAAACCTGTGGAACAACACGTAGAATAGTCACCGTTTAAATTTACGAACTGAAAGCAGTAGGCCAAATAGGACCTAGGCCAGGGAGGGCCTTTCTCTTAATTCCTACTGCCTATTGTAATCTGTAAAGAAGAATATTATGACCAATGGAGTCAAAAGCTGCATTACGGTCAAGTAATATAAGCAAAAAGAGACACAACTCTGATCAGAGGCCAATAGGAGGTCATATACTACTTTGACAAGTACTGTCTCTGATTGATACAGTTTGTGTATGTTATTCCTATGTAAAAATGAACATAGCTGCTGTGCTGATATTTTCTCTAGGATTCTGAAGTTAAAGGGGAGGTTTGATATCAGCCTGTAATTTGATAAATCACTGTGGTCAAGATCGGGTTTTCAATTAGTGGTTTAATAACTGCTAATTTGAAAGATTTTGGAACAACCCACTGCTGAGTAAAGAGTTAACTATTTTTAACAGGGGTTCTGCTACTGCTGGTGCCATCTGCTTAAGAAGGTGTGTTGGTATAGGATTTAATAAACAAGGTGATGATTTTGCAGAAAAGACTTACATTTATTCTTTTTATACAGCTAAGCAATTTGGGTTACCTTGCTCAGAGGCATAGGCGCAAGGTTCAAGGAGCTTTATTGTCTTTCCAACCATATATGGCAGATGCCGTACACAGTGAGATGAAATAACGTTTCTCCAGGCCACCCTGGTGCTACACAAAACATAGAATTTACAAAACAACAAAGAGCCACTAAACAGAATAGACATGTCAGTGCATGTCAGTGCAGACAGTGCATAAACAATAAACAATACAAACATAACAAGGACAGTGCAAAAAGACAGTAAAGGACGGGACATAACAGAATAGCGCCAACCATACTGTAGATGAACGAAATGTGCAAATTACAACGGTACTGTGCAAATAGCATTGTAAAGTGAGTAAGGTAACTATAGTATTTTAAGTGACTATAGTATTGTAAAGTGACTGTGCTTACAAAAAATGTTTTTGAGTGTGTGCGTATGTGTGGGTTGAGGTAGTTCAGTACAGTGTGTTGAGCAGCCTGATGGCTTAAGGAAAGAAACTGTTACACATTCTGGTTGTGAGGGTCCGAATGCGGTATCTTTTTCCAGAGGGCAGGAGTGTGAAGAGTGAGTGTGAGGGTCCTCCACAATGCTGTTAGCTTTGCGGATGCAGCGTGTCGTGTAGATGTCCGTTATAGAGGGAAGAGAGACTCCAATGATCTTCTCAGCTGTTCTCACTGTCCTCTGCAGGGTCTTGCGATCCGAAATGGTGCAGTTCCCGAACCAGGAAGTGATGCAGCTGCTCAGAATGCTCTCGATGGTCCCTCTGTAGAACATTGTCAGGATGGGAGGTGGAAGGTGGGCTTTCCTCAGTCTTCGCAGGAAGTAGAGGCGCTGCTGGGCTTTTTTGCTTATGGAGCTGTTGTTGAGTAACCAGGTGAGGTTCTCTGTCAGGTGGACACCAAGAAATTTAGTGTTCTTGATGATCTCTACTGAGGAGCCGTCGATGTTCAGCGTGGGTTAACTTTTCTTAAAGTTCTCCTCACATCAGCCGTGGTTAGACAGAGCACCTGGTCGTTGTGAGGAGGGGTGCTCTTCCTCGCTGCCACGTTGTTTTGCACCTCAAACCGGGCATAGAAATCATTCAGTGCATCTGGGAGGTGATCGTCTGGATGCCCTGCCATGTGCGCCGAGTGTATCCTGAAAGTGGAAGTGTATTTTCTTGCCGTACGTCCGCTTCGCCTCTCTGATGGCTTTGGACAGTTTGGCCCTGGCTGTTTTTAGGGCTGACTTGTCCTTTGCCCTGAAGGCGGAGTCCCTGGCCTTTAGCAGCGCGATCACCTCTGTGGTCATCCATGGTTTCTGGTTGAAGCGTGTTGTGAGGGTTCTGGAGACAGTTACGTCATCAATGCACTTGCTGATATAGCTGACCATGTTGAAGAAACCACACGAGACACGGTTTTGACACCAGGAAAGAGTAGGTCTTTAATAACATGCGATACTAAAAACCTGAGGCAGACTGCAGAATGTCTGTCCAACAAAGTTTACATCGGGTTTATATAGACAATTCCCGCCCATTATACATTGTTCTCTCTCTCTGGGACACAGGAATTCATACCTCATGTGTGACAACCTGAACTTTGCCCTTCCCCTAAACTTAATTATCCCTATCTGTTTCCCATCCAGAACCCCCTTACATGGCAACCTATACATTCCACGTTTCATTAATTGCTCGAAGATCGTGTACAAGACGCCATTTAAATTTATCTGCTTTAAGTATAGGAAAGATTGGGAGTATTACAATAACTGGATGTCTCAATCAATACACCTGCTTTTACTAAGCCATCAATTGTTTTCTTTATCCCTGCTTCTGCTTCAGATTGTAAAGGATACTGTCGTTTTCTAGGAAGAGACACATCTGGCCTAAGCCGTACTTGAACTGGACAAGCTGATTTTACTAGTCCCACATCAATGTCATGTCGGGGGACCACATCTCAGATGGAACCTGCTTTTCCATGTCCCTGATTAACTCAGAGCCTGCTACCGAGATTACCATCATCTGCGAAGTTGGTTTTATGACTAATGACTACCTCTTTGTGGATTGCCAATCAATTTATTACCACATAGAATTTTTATGTAATTTTTGTCAACAGAATGGAAGATCAACGGATTCACTGTTGGCTCCCACTGCATTTGTGCTGCTTCCTTCATCATAGGCCCTAAATCTCTTGCTTTGTAATCTTTCCCTACAAACAAAGTTACATGTGGAACAGATTCCTTTACCTTAAACCACCTCTTCACAAAATCACAATCAACAATGTTCATGGCTGCACCCTGCTTACCTATGATAATATACTGTGTAACTAAATCAAGTTTCTGACCCTTCACTGATCCTTGCCATGTCTTTTCTAATTCGGTGTCCTTACTATCGTCATATATCATTGTACAATGAAACTCTGTATTAGATAAACATGCTTCAAGAATCTGTGCCTTTATGAACTTACCCCATTTCTCAATTACAGGCTTCACACATCATCACCACTCAGTCCTACTCAAAAGACATTTGCCTTCAACTCAGTAACCAACATTTGACCTCCTATTCCTTCCATATCTACATACACCCCCTCTGGGGAACACCATATTTTTAACCCTAATTTACATAATGCATCTCTTCCTAACAGATTAACAGGAGTTTGATTTGGAATCAGAATTGGCATACGCACCCTTCTTTCATTCATCTGCAGACATACAGGAGCAGTCATGGGAATTAGCTGCTTTTGTCCCGAGAATCCTACCGTCTTTGCAAATTTACCAGACAAAAGGGGAGATGTGAGGCATACCTTGAATTTAGGCATGTGTATACTGCTCCTGTATCTACCAACATAAGTGTATTTTTACCTTCAATTTTAATATGTAACAATGGTTCCTGATCTGCATTAGTAGATAAAGTTGTCAATTGATACTCCCCGATAAGATTCTCTGGGCATCCCTAGTAACCATGTTTTGGACCCCCCCAAGGATTCACAGGGCCCCAAGATTGATTTTGAAATTCTGCTGCCACCCCTTTCCCCCTACACCTCGAGGCGCCAGATTCCATGGGTTGAAAGGACTCACTGCTTTAATATGGCCCAGCTGTCCACATCTCCAGCACATTCCTGGTTAATTAGCAGGTCAAAAGTCTTTGCTTTTCTGTGGTAAAGGGCCCCTCCACCCCCCTTGCTTTGGTTGCGTAGACAGGCATAGGGTGCTGCACCTCTGGACCGCTACCTCTGGGGTTAGCTGTCAGTAAAGCCGGGGCATTTGCTGGTATGTCACTTTGGGCGCTCAAAAGCTGGTTTTGCACATACACAGCGGGATTCTCTGTTTCTTGTAACAGTTCACCTCTTAATGCCTTTGGGTCAACTCTGGTCGGGTATTCGATACACGGAGCGTGCCAGACTGCAGGACGATAAGCCTCAAACAAAGTTCCATCCATCACGTGAGTATCTACTGCATCAACTAAATCAGAAGCCTGGAGAATCTCTTCCATCTTCCCCTTGCCCACCACTTTTGCCAGCAGAGCTTTCAGGTCACCAATGGATAGCAGTTTACCAGCTGTTTCGTCCTCTAGACCCTTAATCCATTTCCCAGCACCTTCAAGGATATTAGGGAGACGAGTGACAAGCCCCTCAAGATCTTGAGTTGCTCACGGTATGTACTGGCCCTGTGAACCCTTAATTAAAATTGGGAATTGTGGAGCTAATTTTCTAAGTCTTCCCGTGGTCCTTCCCTGTTTCCAACTTTCTATATCAAGCGGCGCTCTACCCCTACTTATCTTCTCACTACTGTGTAAAAACCTACTCCTGTTTCTTAACACTTCATCTGTCTCAGGTATCGCTTTATCTGTTCTCCAACCTTTTCCATATTCTATCTCTTCCTCACTTTCCTGTATTTCTATATCTTTCTCTTTTTCATATCGGCTTTTAATCCTTTCTAAATCAGCTCTTACCTCTTTATAACAATCCAAAGACAGGCATTCATTCTTATTCAAACATCTTACTTTCTCTTACCTTTGGTTTAACACTCAGTTCTTTATCACCATCATCTAAATCAACACAGCCCTCCATCTGCATCTCTCCCGAGACCGCGACAGTACCCGTAAGAATTGGAAATTGACCTTCTACGTTCACGTATTGAGGTGGGTTAGCCAGCCCCTCCTTTCTCTGCTTCTCTTCTTTTTTTCTTTAACTGTTTTGTCTTTTTTGCAAGCTCTTCTGCTTCTTTTTTAAACAGGTTTAACACTTCTTTCTCTTGCTGTCTTTTTAACTCTCTCTTCTTTGTTTTGCTCCTAAACCCTGTACATTTATAGTTTTTCACTAATATCTCAAGCTACTTAGAAAGTTATAAATCAAATGAACCATTTCTTGGCCATTTCGTTAGTAATTTTTCAGTTCTATCACTCAATTTATTTGACAATTTAATTATACGATCTTTACACAGCGGGTATTTTAATACCAACGTCTCTATTGGAGTAGCCTCTGTCATACCTTCTGCCATTCTATTTTATTAGGTGGCTTTAACCTATTATACTGTGTACTCTACAAGGTTATATATCTATAAAAACACAACAAGCACTCAGATATTCTTTACTTGTTCTTGCGAGACACCAGCACACCATGAAACAAACTGCTTCGTTACTACGACTCTCTCTCTCTCACACACACAAGCAAGTTATCTCACACACACTCATACACACACGCACACCCCCTCATACACTCTTTTATTTGCATACACACAGTCCTTTATCCGATAGGACTCAACAATCATCCCCATACACACAGTCCTTTATTCGGCAGGACTTATCACACATACAGTACTTTATTCGATAGGACTTATCACACATACAGTCCTTTATTCGATAGGACTTATCACACATACCTATACTCCCTCCCTGTGATGGAGGCCCGTTAAAGAAGAACCTCTAGCACTTGGAGAAGGAGTTTATGGAAGTTATCTTTGAAATATACCAGACACACAGACACTGACACGGACATAGAGCTCTTATTCACACAAAACATTTCTCACACCTTCTAACACTACAACCTATTTGCTGATTCACTTCCCCAACACAGCAATTACACTACACACTATTTGCTGATTCACTTCCTCAACACAGCAACTAAACTACACCCGCTGTATTACACTTCCTCTACATACAGCAACTAAACTACATCCGCTGTATTACACTTCCTCTACATACAGCAACTAAACTACATCCGCTGTATTACACTTCCTCTACATACAGCAACTAAACTACATCCGCTGTATTACACTTCCTCTACATACAGCAACTAAACTACATCCGTTGTAATACACTTCCTCTACATACAGTGGTCCCACTAAATACACTTGCACGCTGTCTGCTTACGATGTATGCTGTCCATCAAGGCCCTCTCAACAACATCACAGACTCGCAGGATTCAATCTTTTTAACGTAACATTATCCATCAAGGCCCCCTCAATGAAACAAAGATTAAATCATGCATTCACTCATTTCTGGCGTCAAAACACTCGCTATACATTAACTTTAAGTTCGTTGTTGATGAGGTGTTCCCCACCACGGACTCTCCCAGCAAACAGCACAAACTAAGTATATAAGCAAAAACTGCTTACCTCATTTTAGGTGGCCACCGTTTGTGCTATCTGCCAGGAACGCCCGCAGTGACCGAACTTGCCCCTGCCAACCTCCTGGCCAGCTCGCCAATTGTTGAAGGAACCACACGAGACACAGTTTTGACACCAGGAAAGAGTAGGTCTTTAATAACATGAGATACTAAAAACCTGAGGCAGACTGCCTGTCGAACAAAGTTTACATCGGGTTTATATAGACATTATACATTGTTCTCTCTCTCTGGGACACAGGAACTCATACCTCATGTGTGACAACCTGAACTTTGCCTTCCCCTAAACTTAATTATCCCCATCTGTTTCCCATCCAGAACCCCCTTACATGGCAACAGGTTGATAAAATTCTACTACAACCACTGATGTCATGCACTCCTCCAGGTTAACAGATTCGCCATAGGTTGCAGCCTCCCTAAACATCTGCCAGTCAGTCCACTCAAAGCAGTCCTGAAGAGCAGAAGTAGCTCCTGTCGGCCACGTTCTCACCTTCTTTGAAACCGGTTTTGAGCGTCTGATGAACGGTCTGTATGCTGGCATTAGCATAACAGAGATGTGGTCTGAGTATCCGAGATGGGGGCGGGGCTCCGCTCAGTACGCGCCGGGGATGTTTGTGTAAACAAGATCCAGTGTCTTTTCCCCTCTCATCGCAAAGTCCACATGTTGGTAAAATTTAGGAAGCACTGTTTTAAAATTTGTGTGGTTGAAATCTCCAGTGATTATAAACAGTCCATCGGGGTGTGCATTCTGCTAGTCACTAATAGCAATAGTCTGTACAGCACATAAAGCGCCTCCTTAGCATTAGCGCTCTGTGGAATGTACACTCCGATAATGAAAACAGCGGTGAATTCCCGTGGTAGATAAAATGGCCTGTATCTAACAGTCACAAACTCCACTAGCGATAAACAGAAAGTAGAAACGATCAAAGAGCTCTCGCACTATTCAGTGTTGATGTAAACACACACGCCACCACCGCGAGTCTTACCGCACAGAGTTGCATTTCTGTCGGCAACGATGTTAGCCGGTCCAGCTGAATTGCAGCGTCCGGCGTAGCCTAGCACGGACACCCGCCCGCTTTCCGCACACCGCTTCCAATGTCCCTTCTCCCGGACACAGGCTTCAGGTGACGCCAACGGCTGGGGGCCTGGTCCGTAGATCCTTATGCAGGTATGTTGCTGCAACATTATTCTGTTCTTAAAGTGTTCTCCAACACCTTAACCAGTGCGCTACCACTTTACCTGTTAGATCGTTCTCTTTTAGAGTAAAAGCTCTGATTAGATTAGATTAGATTCAACTTTATTGTCATTTTGCAAGGTACATGTACAGAGCCAATGAAATGCAGTTAGCCAGTTGGCATCTAACCAGAAGTGCATAAGTGGCTTATTTACAATAAATAGCGGTGTAAGAAATAGGGTATGAGGTTGATAATTACAGAGGTGGGTAAATAATGTACAGAAGGTATATGGATAGAATATAGAGGTGTAACAATAGATAGTTAAGTATGGTGCAAAGATACATAATGATAAGGTAGTGCAAAGTACAGAAGTGGGCAGTGCAGTAGTAATTAATACTGTATATCAGCTGTTCAGTGCAGAAACAGGAAAGAATCTGTTTTTCAGTCTGTTTGTGTGGGCTCTGAATCATCGGTAGGGTCTGCCTTTTGGGAGAAGAGTGAACAGTCCGTGGTTGGGGTGAGAGGGATCTTTGATTATGCCTCTCGCCCTTTACAGGCAGCGTTTTTTGTGTATGTTCTCCAGAGTGGGTAGCTGAGTGCCGATGATTCATTGGACGGTTTTCACCACCCTCTGAATGGCTGTGCGGTCTGAAGCAATGCAGCTGCTGTACCATACTGAGATGCAGTTTGTGAGGATGCTCTCGATGGTACTGCGGTAAAAGTTCTTCAGTATCCTGTTGCTGAGATGGGACTTTTTAAGTCTCCTCAGAAAATATAGGCAATGTTGTGCCTTTTTGACCAGGAAAGAAGAGTGCAGAGACCAGGTGAGATCCTCAGAGATGTGGATTCCTAGAAACTTGAAGCTAGGTACACGCTCAACAGCCACTCCGTTGATGTGTATTGAAGGATGAGTGTGATTGCTAGCTCGTCTGAAATCCACAATGACCTCCTTTGTCTTCTTTGTGTTGAGTTCCAGGTTATTGTCCTCACCCAATGCTAATAGGTGCTGGATCTCCTCCTTGTAGGCCGTCTCATCGTTACCTCTGATGAGGCCTACCACCGTGGGGTCATCTGCAAACTTGACAATGCTGTTTGATGCATAGACAGGCATGCAGTCACCTGGAACCCCGGTGCTGATGGTGAGATTGGAGGGAGTGATGTTATTCAATCGAACAGACTGTGACCTTTTTGTAAGGAAGTCCAGGGTCCAAGTGCAAAGATGTGTGCTGATGCCGAGCTGTTTCAGCTTTCAGGTTAGCTTAGAAGGGCTAACTGTATTAAAAGCTAAACTATAATCAAATGTAGTACTGTGGAAATGGCATCCTCAGTTGACCTATTTGGGTGGCAGACAGGCTTTAAGGTGGCTAAGGACCAGTCTTTCAAAGCACTTTGCGATAACAGGGTGAGTGCGACTGGATGAAAGTCACCCAGTTCCCTTGCAGCAGAGTGCTTTGGCACTGGCACAATGGAAGCAGACTTAAAGGGACAGATTGAAGATGTTCATGAAGGCCAACTGCTGCGCGCATGCTCTGAGTACGCGTCAAGGGATGCCATCAGGGCCAGCTGCCTTTCTACCATCCACCCTTCCCAGGGTAGCACACACTTCAGAGATGGAGAGCGAGAGTGGCTGCTCACCTGGTGACAGCTCTGTTTTGCACATAGGCTCCATATTCCGTTTTTCAAAACAAGCATAAAAGCGGTTAAGCTCAGCGGGGAGTGAGGCAGAGCTGGTTGGAGGTGTTCTGTTGGGTGGTTTGTGGTCAGTGATAGCCTGTATTCCCTGCCACATGTGTCGGGGGTCAGCAGAGATGAAGTGCTGTTTGTATTCGTGTTTGGCTTTGAAGATTCCCCTCCTCAGATCAGCTCTGGCCTTCCGGTCTCCAGGAGTTGCGTGCTTCGAGCAGGAGACGGACCTCCCGGAGCATCCAGAGTGGGGATCTGTAGTCACCAAATCCACACACTTATTGATGTAATCAAGGACAGCAGTGGTGTAAGTGTTGATATTTGTGACTGTATCTGTTACGTAGTTTATTCTCAGAATTAATTGAATCAATTGGTTTCAAGGCTTGTATTTCCTGCTTGATATTTGTTATCAAAAAAAGTTCATGAAGTCCTCACTACTGCATGCTGTTACTGTGGAGATTTTTGTAGTGGTCTTATTCCTAGTTCTATTTGTTGCTACACTAAGAGCTTTTTTATAGATCAGGATGCTGGACACAAATGCTGTTCTTACCGGGACGTTTGTATTCTCAAAATAGGGAAGTGGTGGCTCATGGTTAAGCTGTTGGACTACCAAATTGGGCCCCTGAGCAAGGCCCTTAACCCCCAATTGCTTAGTTGCATAAATAAGATAAATGTAAGTCGCTCTGGATAAGGGCATTTGCCAAATGCTGTAAATGTAAAATTTATATTAAAGTCTCCAGAAACTAACACTCTAGCAACAGAAATGACCAGGTTTAATAGAAAATCTGCAAATTCGCGGAGAAGTACGGTCCTGGGGGTCTGTAAATTCCAGGTTTATTATTTGAATTTTATTCTTATTAAAATAAAACGTATTATTATTTAAATAAAAAAAATATTATTAAAATCCAGGTTTATTATTTGTGGCTACACATGTTATGTTACCATAGAGAGCTTCAAATGCATTAAAATGATGTCCATGTTTTTGTACGATGTTCACATTATCATTATAAATAACTAATAACTTCTATAAATAAAAAAAGCTCTCATTAGAGTTCTCACTAGAACCAAAAAATATGATCATATTAGCCCGGTTCTGTCAATACTGCACTGGCTCCCTATTAAATATCGAATAAATTTTAAAATCTTGTTAATTACTTATAAAGCCCTAAATGATTTAGCACCTCGGTACCTGAGTGAGCTTCTATCCTATTATAGTCGAGCTCACCATCACCACCATCACTTGGAGACAATAAGGCAGTTTCTCTTGTCTTCTAAGTGGCCATCCGAACAAGACCACAGAAACTTTACTGCAGCATGGGTAACCTACTGGTTTATCTGGTCAGAACTGACCCCCCCGACTGAGCCTGGTTCTCCCAAGTTTTATTTTCTCCATTTTGTCACTGATGGAGTTTTGGTTCCTTGCCGCCGTCGCCTTTGGCTTGCTTAGTTGGGGACTCTAAATTTATGGATATCAATCAAATTGACTGTTTAATATTGCTGTTTCTGAGGTATTTCTGTAAAGCTGCTTTGAAACAATCCTGATTGTTAAAAGTGCTATATAAATAAAGATGACTTAACTTGACTTGATCAGAGACAACTAGGATAAGCTCCAGTCGTAGCGAGTATAAAAGATGAATGAATGAATGTTATCTCCACAATTTACTGCTGCCATGTTTCCTTTTGTTCTCTTCTTGCTGCCAGACAAATAAGTCCTATCTATTTTTAAATTAGCAAATGCACAATTAAATAATGTCTAAGCTGACTAGCATGTCAGAAAAAAGCAAGCAGAGCCATATTAACGCAAGAGGCGGGCCCTATAGGGGATGCAGTTTCATTCCTCCATGTTCTATTAATAAAGACATTTTTTAATGGTGAGTTGTCAGGGGTCCTCTTACAATTTGGGGCATCAAGCAACTGCTGTACAGCTATAATTATAAAATAGTATGAGTAGCTTTTGTTTGCAGTTAATACATTTGAATATTATTTATTATTTATTTTAAAGGAGATTCATTGTGTCTGCCAAAAAATCTCATTGATATTTTTTCCATTATAGCCATTGTGCCATTAGTTTCTGTTTTCCTGTCAATTTTTAAAAAAAAGCTAGGGCAAAACAGACTTCATTAGTTACATAACCACATTAGAGGAAAATGCTAACAAGATGAATAGTTTCCATAGATACACTAACCTTTTTAGCCCCATTTGTACTGTTGTTTGTCTCTAACATTCAATAAAAGCTCCCTTACTTATGTATGCATTTAATAAAAATGTCAGCAGTAACCTTGCCTTTTGGCAAAAAGGTTTAGTTTGTCTACTAGCATGTTTTGACTTGCTCAGTAATAAGAATGCTTCAGGCACAGGAAGATATAAAATGGGAACAATGGAAACAATTTGTTTACTGCCAAAGATTATTTTTAATAGGTTGATTTATATAAAAAGACTTTTATATGTATAATTTTCATAATTACAACAATTCTTCCTGTGTCTCTTTCAGGTTATGTGCCTAGTGTGGTTGTAGTAAATATTAACTCATTGAGCAATACATAAAAGCAAGCATTCAAAGCAGGCATTTTTTACAGATGACCTGCTACAGCAAATCTAAATTTAATTTTTATTCTTTCAGTTCTTTTCTATAGTCTACTTTTTCAGTACTTCTATTTCATTCCCTTGTAGTAGTTGGTTTCTAGTTCACCACAGAAAGATTAATAATATTTGTCAGTGTCATGTATTGACTACTTTAAATAGCTTTTTAAAACCCTCTTAAATTACTTAAATTTTTTTTAAGTTTTTTTGCCTATGCAAATTCTACTCAATGTTGTACTCTCTGTAGTAAAACCTATCTTCTCAACACTTTAAAGTACTACTGTACTATCTTCTCTGTACACTCTCTCCAATTGTGAGCACCTTACAATCTCGATCTGTAATAAATCTAACCTGCTGCACATCCTTCCCTTCTCGATTCTTCCGCTTTGCTAACCTGTACAAGTCATTCTCTTCTTTACTAGTGTCTAACCTAGTGTACAACTTATCATATGCATTTTGCTTGGCCTTAGCCAATTTCTTCTTCACTCTGTTCCATAAAGCCTGATATTTCTGTATACTTTGCTCTGTCCTTTCCATGTCCCACTTTTCTTGGCTAATCTCTTCCTTTGTATACTATCCTGAACTTCCTGATTTCACCACCAAGTCTTCTTATCTTCTTTCCTCAGTCTATATCCCACACCTATCACCTTTTCTCCTGTCTCCCTGATCACGTCTGTTGTGGTTTGCTATTTAACTAGAAACACTAACTGACCGCCCAGAACCTGTTTCAACTCCTGTCTGAATTCTTTACAGTATTCAGACATCCTTTTTTAGCTTCCACCACTTCGTTTTCTTTTCTACCTTTGATCTCTTCTTCTTGCAAACCAACATCCTACACACCACCATTCTATGCTGTCTGGCTACACTCTCTCCCACCAAAACTTTATGGTTACTAATGATCACTTAATCTACATAAGATGTAATCTACCTGTGTGCACCTTCCTCTGCTCTTATAAGTCACCCTATGCTTCTCTCTCTTCTGGAAATAAGTATTTACCACAGCCATTTTCATTCTCTTAGTGACGTCTGCTGCCATCTATCCTTCATTGTTCCTTTCTTTAAATCCAAACCTGCCCAACACTTCCTTATTACCTCTGTTTTCCTCGCCAACATGTCCATTAAAGTCTGCATCTATCACTACTCTCTCTTTGAGAATACATGATTACCTTATCTAACTCACTCCACAACCTTTCTTTCTCTTTTAACTCACAACCTACTTGTGGGGCATAAACACTTACAACATTTACTATCAGCCCTTCAATTTCTTCAACTTCAGATTCATCACCCTGTCAAACACTCTATTCACCTAAAGAACATTCTTCACAAACTTCTCTTTCAGGATCACCCACACCATGATAAAACAACTTGAATACCGATCTATACTACAAGCCTTGCACCCTTCCACCTGGTCTCCTGTACACACAACATATCTACCTTCCTTCTCTTCATCATATCAACCAGCTTTCTACCTTTTCCTGTTAACATTCAGCATCTCTATTCTCACTCTTACACTCTTGCTTTTCCTCTTCTATTTCTGTCTATTAACTTGACATCCTACTCTTGTCCTTTGACCAATAGTAGCCCAATTTTCGCCGGCACCCTGTAGGTCAACGGCGTCAAGGGCTGTCGTTGTTAAACCGGGCCTCAACTGATCCAGTGTGAAATTACTACTGATGATTTGCATATTTAGATTTGGATGTTTTACGTCGGATGCCCTTCCTGACACAACCCTCTGTATTTATCCAGGCTTGGGACTGGCACCAAGGTCACTGGGTTGTGACCCCTGTGGCTAGATTATTATATATTTTATTTTATTTACTTTTTTATTTTATTTTTTTTTTCAACCACAACATGATGACACGTTCATGATGACTAGTAAATTAAGTGTAACTTTAATGTTGTTTTGAAGACGAGCTTAAAAAATAAAATTATGAAGTTAACTAAAAACTATATAAACTATAAATAACTGGATAAAGTTTGTTTCCCTTTGGGAACTCAAGCTGCGTTGCAATGCATTTGGAACGCCCTTTATAACTTTGACCGAAAGAATGTGTGTAATCCGGCAAATCAGAGAGTTACTATATGGGTGGTAATCTCATCAAACAGAAAGTAACGCTTTATAAACACGAGCAGCAGTATTTCGGTATTGGTTAAAGTGGAAAGTGGTAAAATCTTACAAAAAATATCTTTAAATAAACAAAAGAAAAAATCATTCAGAAAAGAAAACAAAAAAATGCAGGAGAGCAGAGCAAAGCTTTAGGCAGTGTGTGTATCCGTGCTCTAGATCCATTTCAGGCACAGACACACAATTGCAATGTGTCAGCTTTCTGGGTGGGAACACACAGTTGGGGCTTGAGATCTTTAACTGTGAACACTGTGGAAAGCTTCCCATACATGTGTTTCGCTTCCATATGAGTCTCTTTCAGGAGGGTCAGATGAGGACTCCCAGAGGCTCGTGTCCTGTCGTAGCTAAGGCTCGGTGTAGACAACCTCTAGAGGAATATGGCACTGTCCCTTCACTAACAGTAGCTCTGAGATAGGATAGGGCAGCACTTCTGCTGGTAGCCCCTTTCTGCACAGGCGGCACATGGTTCTTTGACCTGGTCTTTCTCCTAGACGGATCTTCTGTTTCAAGCGGAAGGGGCCCTGTGGCCACCCTAAAGTTGTATGTGGCTATATCAACTGTCTACGCTTCTTTTGCAAAAAAATCGGTAGAGAGGGACCAGCTAATGTCTAGCTTCTTTTGTGGCACTAGGAGGCTGAGGCCTGCTCGGCACCTGAGGGTGCCGACATGGGACTTGGCTTTGGTTCTATCGTCGCTCATGAAGCCCCCTTACGAGACTCTGGAGGAAGCTTCAGACACGCACCTAACTATGAAAACGGTGTTTCTGTTGGCCATCTCTGCTATTTAAGAGAATCAGCTATCTCCAGGTTCTGTTGATCCACCGTCATGCCTGGATTAAGTTTTTCTCCTCCCTAGGCCTGCTTATGTATGGAAGGTATCAAATAGGGTACCTGGTCCCTGGCTGTCTGTCCTCCTCCCTTCCGGGACTCAGACCATGAAAGGCTGAACCACTTGTGCCTAGTGCGAGCACTGCCTGCATATATCCACAGAGTTGCCCTGTGGAGAAGGTCAGATTAACTATTTGTCTGTTTCAGGCCAGGAAAAAAAGGCTTAGTGGCCACGAAACAGACGATGAGCAGGTGAGTGGTTGGGACCATATCATTTGCTTATTAGGCTTTGCGCCTCCCGGTTCAGAATGGGCCCAGGGCACATTCCACTAGGGGGATAGCAGCCGCCCAGGCTCTGGTCCTGGGGCGCCACTAGAGGACATATGTAAACTGGTATACCCCACACACATTGTCCGTTTTTATAATTTGGGCTTGGCACCAACTCCGGCACCAGCTCCTTAAATCACAGGTTCCCCACACACAACACTGAGGCAGTGACATGGTGGCATGGGCATCTCATTCCAAAAGTGTTGCAACACAGCTCAAGTTTCAGAAGGGGAAAGTCTCTAGGTTACGTATGTAACCATGGTCCCTCAGAGGGAACAAGATGCTGTGTCACATTGCCAAACCCCCTGCATCCTTGACACGATAAAATTAATTAGTTTGTGACCTGTTGGGAAAATAGCATTGTTTTGCCTGCCAGGTTGTGTTACCCTAAAATGACATCATAAGTAAACAGAAGACAAGGATTAGGTTTAATTGGTTTATATCCTATGATTGTCCATCTACTGGACAATCTAGTCAAGTGAATTGTCAGATTTCACACACATAAATAACTGTTAATTAATGGTAAATATTTCCTTCATAGTTTACAATTAAAAATTACTATGATCAACTTTTGAAAGTAAAATATTGAATTTTTAGCATTTTTAAAATGATATACATCTGCTCTTTGTTTAAAAGTTTGATTACAATTAGACATTAAGATCATTTTGACCATGTTCAGTGACAAACAGGTAAAAAGGCCTATGACTAATATAAAATCAGACATAGTGTGCATGAGTTATTAAACACTTCTTGTTTTTTTATTTTTTGCTATAATTATATAATAATAATAATAACATATATATTACCACTGACTAGGTTTTTAATTCCCAAAGAATAGCTCCACTCTCTATAGTGGTATGTAAATGTGTGCAGCATTTGGCCTTATCCAGAGCGACTTACATTTCTCTCTTTTTTATAAAATTAAGCAATTACGGGTTAAGGGCCTTGTTTAAGGGCCCACAGTGGTGGCGGTGCTGGGAATCGAAGACCCAGTCTTCCTGGTATCAGTCCAACACCTTAACCACTAAGCCACCACTTCTCACACATGCTACTCAGCAAACAGCAAGCTTTCCTTCATCAATATCAAACTTAATTAAGTTTTAGTTACCAGATGGCTGCGCTTGAATCTGTGCTTGATTGATCCAAGATGGCGGCGCGGCAGTAGCATGCAACGGCCACTCCGGATCCAAAATGGTGCTATTTATGTTTTTAGCCCAAACAAAAACGCCACATGGACACTGAAAGCATTGGTGTTTATGTATACGACCGCCAGACGCTTTCAGAATATAATAATCATGCAGCAACATACCTGCATTAAAGATCTAAAAGACAAACTTCATGAACTCGGCTTGCTACGAGGACCAGGCCCCTAGCCCTCGGCATCACCTGATGCCGGCAGCCAGGAGAAGGGACGTCGGAAGCGGAAGTGCAAAAAGCGTGCGGGTGTCGGTGCTAGGCTAATAACAAACCCTAGCCGGCCGGCACTCACGTCCATATTACTTGCAAGCGTTTGCTCCCTGGATAACAAACTGGAATATATCCAACTACAGCGAACTACACAGCATGAATTTACAAACTGTTGTGTCTTTGTTTTCACTGAAACATGGCTCAGCGACAGAGATCCGGATGCCGCCATTTAGCTAGATGGGCGAACATCATTTCGCCGACAGAAATGCAGCTCTGTGCGGTAAGACTCGCGGTGGTGGCATGTGTGTTTACATCAACACTGAATGGTGCGAGAACTCTGTAAACATTTCTACTTTCTGTTTATCGCTAGAGGAGTTTGTGACTGTTAGATGCAGGCCATTTTATTTACCACGGGAATTTACCGCTGTTTTCATTATCGGAGTGTACATTCCAACGAGCGCTAATGCTAAGGAGGCGCTTTATGTATGGCTATTAGCGATCTGCAGAATGCACACCCCGACGGACTGTTCATCATTTCAACCATGCAAATCTCAAAACAGTGCTTCCTAAATTTTACCAACATGTGGACTTTGCGATGAGAGGGGAAAACACGCTGGATCATGTTTACACAAACATCCCTGCCGCAAACGGGAGCCCTGCCCCCATACAGTTTTAAAGCAGGTGGAACGTGGCCAACAGGAGCTACTTCTGCTCTTCAGGACTGTTTTGAGTGCACTGACTGGCAGATGTTTAGGGAGGCTGCATCCAACGGCGAATCTGTTAACCTGAAGGAGTACACGACATCAGTGATCAGCTATATCAGCAAATGCATTGATGACATGACTGTCTCCAAAACCATCACAACACGCTCCAACCAGAAACCGTGGATGACCACAGAGGTGCGTGCGCTGCTAAAGTCCAGGGACTCCGCCTTCAGAGCAAAGGACAAGTCAGCCCTAAAAACAGCCAGGGCCAAACTGTCTAGAGCCATCAGAGAGGCAAAGCACATGTTTCAGGACAGCGGAGACACTCGGCGCATGTGGAAGGGCATCCAGACGATCACAAACTACAAGACAACTCCACCTGCTTGTAACAGTCACGCCTCCCTCCCAGATTGCGCTGAATGATTTCTAGTTTGATGCCTGGTTTGAGGTGCAGAACAACGTGGCAGCGAGGATGACCAGGTGCTCTCTCTAACCACAGCTGATGTGAGGAGAAGTTAACCCACGGAAGTCTGCTGGACCAGACAACATCCCCAGCAGAGTGCTCAGGGACTGTGCAACACAACTAGCAGATGTCTTCACTGACGTCTTCAACACTTCCCTGTGCACCACTGTTATTCCCACATGCTTCAAAACCGCTACCATAATTCCTGTGCCGAAAAAGTCAGCAGTCTCCAGCCTCAATGACTACTGTCCCCTCGCACTCACACCCATTGCGATGAAATGCTTTGAAAGGCTCGTCATGAGACACATTAAGACCCTGCTGCCCCCACACTGGACCCATTACAGTTTGCGTATCGTCCGTTCCATGGACGACGCTATTGCCACAACCCTCCACCCGGCCCTCACACACCTGGACAATAAAGACACATACGTACGAATGCTGTTCATGGACTTTAGTTCAGCATTTAACACAATCACCCGTCAGCATCTGATCGAGAAGCTGAGCCTGCTGGGACTGAACACCTCCAGCTGCAACCGGATCCTGGACTTTCTGACGGAAGACCTCAGTCAGTCCGGATTGGGAGCAGCATCTCCAGCACCACCACGCTGAGCACTGGGGCCTCGCAGGGCTGTGTGCTCAGCCCACGGCTGTTCATACTGCTAACTCATGACTGTGTAGCAATGCACAGAGAGAGATTAGTGTAGGCGCAAACTTTAACAAACATGTTGGTGAGGGGAACAGAGGTGATGAGGAAGTGTTGGGCAGGTTTGTAGTCAGGGAAAGAAACAGTGAAGGACAGATGGTAGTAGACTTTGCTAAGAGGATGAAGATGGCTGTGGTAAATACTTTTTCCCAAAAGAGCAAGAAGCATATAGTGACTTATAAGTGTGGAGGAAGAAGCACACAGGTATATTACATCTTATGTGTATGGAGCAAACTAAAAGAGATTAGTTACTTTAAAGTTGTTGTGGGAGAGACTGTAGTAATACTTTGTGGAGAACTTTAAAAGAGCAAAAAGTGTTGGAAGAAAGAAGGTATTTATGGTAGTCCAAACTGAAGCATAATTTCCAAAATAAAAATTGTAACAATATTTCTGTTTATTCTTAAAATTCTAATAGTAGTTAATTGTACTCTATTATTATATCACATGTTGTTGATTTTATTTGCACAATTTATACTCTATTTTCACAATATATACTATCAGTGCTATTTTGTGTATCTGTATAGTGTGTTTTGTATTGTCTTTTTGCACTGACTGGGTGGTGTTTGTATTGTTTATTTGCACTGTTTGCCTTGATTTCTGTGTAATTTTGTTGTTGTTTTTGTTTAATGTTTCTCTTTTTTGTTTTGTTCGTTTTTGTGTTGTTTTATACAAAAAATTGTCCTGGAGAAAAATCTTGTTTAATTTTTTTTTGTGTGTACTGTGCCTGTTATATATGGTAGAGATAATGTGAAGGCGAAATGTGCTAATGCTGTGCCTCTCCCCATCCACACAAAATTTTGGAACATTAAGGTCTTCAGCTGTTCGTTGGCTTGGCAAAAAAAAAAAATAGGTAGTTTAAATAGAATAGTTAGAAATAGAAGGACAAAATGTCGGGTCATCAGCTGGGTTGTATGGATTTTTACCACCTGACAACATTAAGTTAGTTAATAACTTTAATCAAAATAATATGCTCTTTCCCACTTAGTTAGTACTTCTCTGCATGATTTAAAGACAAGCTGTAATGCCTTTTTCCATTATTTTAGCATAATAAATTAGTAGAACAATGTCTTCTATAGTACATTAACCATGCAATGTATGCTCGTTTACATCTAAATTTCTCTAATATTACTGCATATCTGGGTCGTGAAGTATGTGAAGAAAAATATCAGTTTGTCCACATTTTCAGTAATCAGTAAAAATCTTGTTGCGGTTATAATGTGGACAACTCATGTTCAATTGCTGCTTTTGTGAGTGTTTATAGAGAAGGGACCATGGCTTTTGCATGCACGGGATGGGACAGTGTAACATGGCTTGAGCACTTTTAATAAACACATTCGAAGCCGGGATTTGTTACTACTGTATATGCCATTTGCCTCTGTAATAGCTTTGGTCCTATCTGCTCACACATCTAAAGGCTGCAGCAATTAGTTGTTGCACTATTGTAGCCTTATTCCTCCTAACTCTAGTTAGCATAATGATTTCACTTATTAATTATACAACGGTTAAAGTTACATACAGTTTTGCAAACAAAGGGTGTCACATCAAATATTTATTTGATTTGAATTTGTCTTATGTTTATTACTTTTACATTTTCAATTAATCAAAATAAACTACTTCTTTTTGACTATTTTAAATGCATTCTTACTTCACAGCATTTTTCACACCTGTCTAAAACTTAGTAGTTATATTATATATAATAGTAACGTTTTACAGGAATTAAAGATATTAATTGGAAAAAAATAGGTTAAATATAGAAAAACAAGTTTGAGGTATGTGTTTCTGTGTGAGAACATGCTGCTATGACGACTAGTATACAAAGCCAGTGTAAATATGCCCGCCTCCATTTTTGGAAACTGACTGTGGCACAAATAACACAGGTAAGCATATAAAAGTTATTACATTCGTTCTATTGTGTATTAACAGAGGCAATTCTGAATGATATTATAATTTACTTTATGATGATGATCATTTTTCTTCAGGGAAAATCCCACAGTGTTAATGCTTCGGTTTTTATGTGAAATTTTACTATATTGCCTGTAAATAAATAAGCTATAGCAAACAAATAAATACAAACCTACAAGTAGTTAATTTAGTTTTTGAAATGTTATTTTTAATTCATTTGTTTAACTTTGTGTTTTAGAGAAAAAAAACTTTTCCATTATGCTTTTCCATGTATGAGACTATTATCAGTTCATATAACATCAAAGTAAATGTACAACCCTATCCACTACAAATAATAGCTACTATAATAAGGTTATAAACATACAGTAGCTAGCCTAGTTTAACTTACAGTTTATGTGCTATATTCATGAACATTAATTGTAGGGTTTTGCCCTGAGAATCAAACTAAAACCACCAAAAGAATAACAAATTTTTGCCAATAATAAAACACAGATTTTAACAAATTATAAAATTTAACAATTTTGTCTGATTTTTGAAAGTCCTTTTAATTGACAAATCTTTTTAATTATACGCATTTTTAAAGCACATGTGTAATCTGTTTAGTCAGAAAGCAAGAAAGTTATGGCGGGTGATGACATTAAAAGGGAAGTAATGCTATATAAACACATGTGGCACCGCAATGCAGTAAAATCGCATTCAGCGCAGGCAGAGACGCTAGGGGTATGCCATGTAACGCAGCATTTTGTTCACCTGGGAAACCATGGTTACATATGTTCCTATTCAGAAACTTGAGCTGCGTCAAAACGCTTTGAGAATGGGGTGCCTTTGTCACCATTGCGCCAAGTCACTGTCCCATGTGTGGGCACTATGTGTTGCAAAGACCCTGCATCTCAGGCTTGTTTCTAGATTTAGGTTGTAAAAATGGACAAATGTATGCAGGGTAGTCCAAGCTTACAGATGTCTGACATGGTTGAGTCTCACTGGGCGCAGAAGGTTCCTCCTTCCAGGTCCCTCAACATGTCAGCTTGGTAGCCCTGCAGCATTGCTATGATGTGAAGGCAAGAAGCTGCATGACCTGCTAAGATATATGTCTTTTCCACCAAGGTAGATGCCTCTTTGGGTAGTTTAGGGTACCAATGACAATGCTGACAATAGCCAGCTAGTGTCTGTTGAGTGACTTGGCATAGCTGGCTATACTCTTTAGAGTCCACTATTTTGGAGTATGTCACCATAGCCACAAAACATCCCTGCTGAATCGGACTTTCTCCTACAAAAATGGGAGGCCCCTAGGTAGAGGCTGCATGTGAAACATTTGATGAAACATTTATCTAATTTACTTCTTGGATAAATGCCTGTTTTCTTTACCAACTATTCAATGTTTAATTTAGCCGCTGTCCTGGAAACATAACCCAACTGTAATCTAATACTTTCTTGTTAGACAGATTACACATGTAATCAGGCCGAAGGTTATTTAAGGGTGTTTTCCAAAGTGTTTCAACACAGCTAGATTTCTGATAGGAGATTATTTAAAACAAATTTAAACAGTAAAAAATTTATTTTAAATAACTTAATGCTTATTGTAGTACATCTTACGTATCAGATACATGGCTTAGTGAAAGACCGGGTTCAGCACGACCAACCACAACTTTGGGCCTCTAAGCAAAGCCCTTAACCACCAATCACTCAGTTGTATAAATAGGAGATAAATGTGAGTTGCTCTGGATAAGGGTGTCTGTCAAATGTAAATATCATTGTTAAAAAAATTAGAAAAGTATTCTGAATTTCCTAGCGGTTTCTGATGTCAACTTTTAATGCTAAAAACTAAATGCCTAAATGTCAAAATAATTACATTTTAAAACATCAGGCACATGCACAAAAAATGCATAAAGGTTTTTACTTTTGTTTACTATCCCAAAAAATGTGTGCTACGTCCAACAACTTAACCATTGATTTTAGAAAAACAAGTAAATGAAGTTTTAATACTTACTTACTCACACTATGATTAAAAATATTTTTTAACTAATGTAATAATGTACAATACTTATAATACTTCTTCTTCTCCTTTCGGCTGTTTCCCTTAGGTGTTGCCACAGCGAATTATCTGTCTCTAGCTTACCCTATTCTCTTCATTCTCGTCACTCACACCCACTAAATTTAAGTCCTACTTTATCGCATTCATATACTTTCTCTTTGGTCCTCCTCTTTGCCTTCTGCCTGGTAGCTTCATTTATAACATCCTCCTACAAATATTTTTGCTATCCCTTCTCTGTACCAATGTCCAATCCACCTTAATCTGACTTTCCTGACTTTCTCTCCAAAACATCTAACATAAGCTGTCCCCTAATAAACTCATTCTTAATGTTGTCCAACCTGGTCACTCCCAAAGAAAACCTCAACATCTTCAGCTCTGCTACTTCCAGCTCTGCCACCTGTTTCTTCCTTAGCGCCACTGTCTCTAAACCATACATCAGAGCTGGTCTCACCACTGTCTTGTACACCTTCCCCTTAATTCTAGTTGATATTCTCCTGTCACACATCACATCTGATACATTTCTCCACTCTTCATTGCTCTGGATTGTCAACCCCAAGTACTTGAACTCCTGTACCTTTTTTTACCTCTTCACCCTGTAATTTCACTGTTCCACTTCCCTCCCTTATATTCAAACACATGTACTCTGTCATACTACAACTGACTTTCATTTCTCTTCTCTCCAGTGCAAACCTCCACCTCTCCAGGTTTTCCTTTACCTGCTCCTTGCTCTCACTACTGACCACAATGTCATCTGCAAACATTATTGTCCAAGGAGATTCCCATCTGACCTCAATTGTCAAACGATCCAATGATCCTTGATGCAGTCCCACCTCTACTTTAAACTTCTTTTTCTGACCTACTGCACACCTCACTACTGTCCTGCTTCCCTCATACATGTCCTGCACCACCCTGACATACTTCTCTGCTATTCCTGACTTCCTTATACAATACCACAGCTCTTCTCTTGGTACCCTGTCATATGCTTTCTCCAGGTCTACAAATACACAATGCAGGTCCCTACGACCATCTCTGTACTTCTCCATTAGCATTCCCAGACCAAAGATTGCATCTGTAGTGCTCTTTCTGGGCATCTGGGCATACTGCTCTCACAAATATCTACTACTCATTTTAACCTAGCTTCCAATACTCTTTCTCATACCTTCATTGTATGACTCATCAACTTTATTCCTCTATAGTTGTTGCAACTCTGCACATCACCCTTGTTCTCAAAGATAGGCACGATTACACTCCTCCTCCATTCCTCAGGCATCTTCTCACTCACTAAAATCCCGTTAAACAATCTAGTGAGAAAGTCCACTTCTTCCTCTCCTAGACATTTTCACACCCCCACCAGTATCTTATCAGGACCTTTCCTCTTTTTATCCTTTTCAAAGCCAAATCTTTTGAACTTCCTGCTCCACATTATTCACCTCTTCTACCTTTTTCTCCCTCTCATTTTCCCTATTCATCAACACAAGTACTCCTTCCATCTTCTCTGTACCCTCTCCTCACTTGTTAGCACCTTTCCATCTCGATCCTTAATAACCCTAACCTGCTGCACATCCTTCCCATCTCGATCCCTTTGCCTTGCTAACCCGTACTTTTCTCCTTCTCTTAAGTCTAACCTAGTGTACAACTCATCATATGCCTTCTGCTTGGCCTTAGCCACTTCCCTCTTCACTTAGTGCCACAAATCCTTGTATTCCTGTCTACTTTCCTCAGCCTTTTCCATGTCCCACTTTTCTTGGCTAACCTCTTCCTCTGTATACTATCCTGAACTTCCTCATTCGACCACCAAGTCTCCTTATCCTCTTTTCTTCTTCCATATGACACACCTTTCTTCCTGTTCCCCTAATCACTTCTGCTGTAGTTTGTCATTTATCTAAAAACACTACCTGACCACCTAGAGCCTGTTTCAACTCCTGTCCAAATTCTTCACAGTATTCATTTCCACCACTTGGTTTTCTTCTCTACTTTTGATTTCTTCTTCCAGACCAACACCTTCATTCTACACACCACCATTCTATGCTGTCTGGCTACACTCTCTTCCACCACAACTTTACAGTCACTTATCTCTTTCCGATCACTTCTTCTGCATAAGATGTAATCTACCTATGTGCTCATTCCTTCGCTCTTATAAGTCATTATATGCTCCTCTCTCTTTTGGAAAAAAGTGTTTACCACAGGCTTTTCCATCCTCCTAGCAAAGTCTACTATCATCTGTTCTGCACTGTTTCTTTTCCTGACTTTCCTGACTTTCCTATCTGCGCCTATCACTACTCTCTCTCCTCTGGAAATACTTACAATTACCTCATCTAATTCATGCCAGAACCTCTCTTCTTCTTCTAACCCACAACCTACTTGTGGGGCATAACCACTTACAACATTCACCATCAGCCCTTCAATTTCTAACTTCAGCATTTGCATATTTTGATTTGGCAAAGTTTTACATCGGATGCCCTTCCTGACACAACCCTCTCTATTTATTCAGGCTTAAGACTGGCACAGAATTCACTGGGCTGTGCCCCCTGTGGCTAGATCACAATACTAATTACCAGAATTAATCTGTGGTAAATTAGGTTTTAGGAAAATTATAGAACTTTTCAAAGTCTGCTGATGTAAATAGGCTTACACAAGCTCATCAATAGGGATGAAATCTAGAATCTATTAAGTCTAAGAAATGTAAGCCCCCCTTCAATGCATTTAAACATGCTGTTATTACTATTATTTTTTACATTATTTATAGATTTTATTGTTATTATATCTGTGCTGTCACTATGTTTATTATACCCTGTGGCAACACACTGCGCCCCAGATATTCAACATGTGGCCCTGATATGTCATCACTGCCAAGCAGAACCTGTTTTGTTAAAAATGCCACAAGCTGCTGTTTGGGCTATGTTGCTGCCATAGATTAATAATGCATTCACTTAGAGCCTGTAACTCTAACATGTCTTGAGAAAAAGCATGGTCTGTCTTCATCAGTCCTAGCATTTGCAGCAGAAGCCACACACGATGTTCAGTCTAAAGTGAATTACTAAAAATAAATGGATGGCAAGCATTTGTAGTGTTAAAGATTTCTGTTTCCTAAATATTTCATGATGCCACTTTGTAAGTATTTCAGTGTTTACACACACAAACTAACATACGTCTGTTTTTTTTTTTTTGTTATTCCGAGCTCACCGTCGCCACCATCACTTGAAGACAATAAGGCAGTTTCTCGGTGATCTCTTGTCTTCTAAACAGCCATCCGGACAAGACCACGGAAACGTTGCTGCAGCATGGGTAATCTACTGGTTTATCTGGTCAGAGGAAAATAAATAAATTGAATAAATGGTATCACTAAAATACTTGCATCCTACAGAAAACTTTGAGATGAAGTGGGGGAACCAAAAATCTGTGAATCTAAAGAAGATTTGCCCTCAACAAAAGGCTCGATACCTAGCTTATGCTGAACCCTCTAAAGAGGTACATGCCGGCATGGCAGCTTGCCACCAAAGCATCCACTCTAAACTTGCCCAAGAGAGAAAAAAACTGTGGGTGAAAAATCCTTTTCAAGACCTGGATCAAAAAAGTAATGATGATGCACTTTTTGGCCAGCTGAAGGCTGCCGAAGCAAAAAATAGAATTCGACAAATAAGGCTGCGATGTCATAACTTGAAAGTAAGCATTTTTAAAACTTAGGCCTGATTTGACTGTTGTTGAACTGTTGTTTAATCATGTTAGTATACATTTATAAAATTGTTATAATTTTTCAGTTCCTCACTGTTTCTTAAAAAATCTAAAATGATTTTTTACCCAAATACCATTATTTGAAGCTTATACAGGCACAAGATAAGAGGACTATAGACTTCAGAAGCCAAGCTTACAAAGAACAGTGTGACACTTCTGCAACTTGTTTATTTCACATACAAAGTAGCTTCACTATGAATTTTGTGTAAGCTGTAGTTAAACTTTGAGCTGTACTTTAACACATGAAATACTTGTAACCTACAAATAGTTTTGCTGTTAGACAGACAGACAGACAGGTTTTTATACCTATAAAGTCTACCAATTTGCTTTCAAGAGCATAATATATATAAATATCTGCTTTTCTACTTTCAAATGTTGAACCACATTTTCAACCTGATCCTTATCTTTTACAGGCCTAAAACATGAGTACTGCTTAATAATGGGTATTATTCTATTTGTTATTTGTTATATGTGTTATACCCTTAATTATTAGGGTTGTGCCTTAAATCCAAAAATCCATAAAAAAGCAATCAAAAGCTTGAGTCTTCCTTTTAAAGGAGGCAAGCTTATTAAAAGGCAGGAGGGCTGTAGTTCTCTAGCAATATAAACGAGCAGCTTACCAATCTTACAAAAAATTGACTTACCATTAAACACAACACTGTACTCATATACATATTGCTAGATGCAGGAAATCAACCTGATGATTTCGAGCCAAGAAAGTGTGCAGAGTGCTGTTCGTCTAGAGCTGCTTCTGGCAGAAAAGAAACAGAGTGCTAATACAGACTGTCTAGACCAGTTACAGGTAAGTTGGTGTCTTCTCAGTAAAACTGTCTTTAAGGTTACGTATGACACTGCGTCAAACGAGATGGACACACTTTCTATGTTGAAGCATGTGTTAAAAACACCAATTGGAGAGCAATACTTCACAACCTTAGAGACATCCACCTTCAGGAACTTGTACTTTCGTTAAATGATACAGGAACAAGATGCCCAGGGAGCTATACTGCCAAGTCTTTGTGGCTAACCATGGCTCCAAAAGTGGAGATGCTTTATGTGACCCCTGCTGGGCGAGTAGGCTACAGGCTATGGACACTGCTCATGGCCTATAATTGGTGTGTTTTCACACGTGCTTAAAGACTTCAGTCATGGAGGAAGCTTTTTCATAACATTTGATGCAGCTCAAGTTTTCGAAGAGGAACCAACTTTGTTTTCCCCTCAAAATGTTACTCACCATATAATTTTTATGTTTCTAAATAAGTTGTTGAATGTGAGGTAAAGAATCAATTAAAAATTTTCAATTTAATTTTTTTTGTCATTTGACCATTACTTTGAGTTTTAATTAAAATTGACAGGCGTTGTTTTGGAATTTGGAATTTGCTGCACCACAAAATAGCTTCAGCAGTAGATTTTTAAAAGAGTGCCAAGCATCTTCAAGTTATGAATCCAGACATTTCAATGTTACATACTACTCACAAATTGACTTTTTTTTACTTTCACACTGCAGTACGCAGGCGGCTGCAAGTGGTGCAGTGACTAGAATGTAAATAAACTGTTGGTCTTTCTGTTGGGAGTCATTGCAATATCTTTTTGGTGGATATATTTTTAAAACCTAAAGGCCACTAATTAGGTAGTTAAAATAAAAGCCAAAATTAATACTGAATTTTTAATGACTATACATTTTATTATGTGCAGTTTACTGATCATGTTAGGGATTAGGAGTTGTATCTAAAGGCAGTTTAGTCAAAAGCTGTTAAATATCAACTTTTCAGACTTGCTGTGCATTACTGGTATATGTCAGTTATTTATCGTACAAAAGTGCAAAACATCATACATTTAGGTAAAAACATACCTAATTTAAATAGCTCTTAAGAACAGCTAATTTCCAGATATTTGAGTCCCCAACTAAGCAAGCCAGGAGCGACAGTGTCAAGAAACCAAAACTCCATCAGTAACAGAATGGAGAAAAAAAACCATAGGAAACCAGGCTCAGTCGGGGGGATCAGTTCTCCTCTGACCAGATAAACCAGTAGATTACCCATGCTGCAGCAAATTTTCTGTGGTCCTATATTGCCTTATTGTCGCCAAGTGATGACAGATGATGGTGAGCTTGAATAACAAAGAACTTATTCCAAAGTTTGGGCGCTAAATGATCTGCCACCTGCAGTTGATTTTGTTATTCTACGTATTACCAAATTGCCAGAGTTTTGAGAGCGCAGCAGACGTGCAGGACTATAATAGGATTAGAGCTCAATCAGGTACTGAGGTGTCAAACCATTTATGGCTTTATAAATCAAGTCACCTTTATTTATATAGCGCTTTTAACAATCAGCATTGTTTCAAAGCAACTTTACAGAAATACATCAGAGACGACACTGACACACTGACAGTGAGTCCCTAACTAAGCAAGCCACAGGTGACAGCGGCAAGGAACCAAAACTTCATCGGTGACAAAATGTAATGTATTCGATATTTGATAAGGAGCCAGTGCAGTGTTGGCAGAACCGGGTTAATATAATTATACTTTTTGGTTATAGTAAGAACTCAAGCTGCTGCATTTTGGACCAGCTGGAGCTTGTTTAATAGGCATGCGGAACAACCACCCAGTAAAGCGTTACAATACTCTAATCTTGAGGTCATGAACACATGAACTAAAATTTCTGCATTGACCCCGAGAGCATAGGTCGTAATTAAGATATATTTTTAAAATGATAAAATGCATTTTTACAAATGCTACAAATGAGGCTCTCAAAATAAAAATTGCTGTCAAAAAGCACACCTAAGTTCCTAACTACCGATAAAGGGTTGACAGAGCAGCCATCAAGCGTTAGACAGTGATCTAGATTATTACAGGCAGAGGCTTTATGTCCAAGAATTAACACCTCTGTTTTTTCAGGATTCAGCAATAAGAAATTATTTGTCATCCAGTTTTTTTAAATCAACTATGTATTCAGTTAGTTTTTCAAATTTGGTATCTTTCGCCAGACTGTAAAAAAATATACAGGTGAGTGTCGTTAGCATAGCAGTGAAAGCTAACACCATGTTTCCTAATAAGATCTCCCAGTGGTAACATCTAAAGTGTAAAAAGTAACAGTTCTAGAACTGAGCCTTGGGGTACTTCATAGTTTACTTGTGAGTGATATAATACTCTTCATTCACTGCTAGAAATTGTTGGCAGTAAAAAGTATGATTTAAAGCATGCTAACGCACTTCCGCTGATGCCAAGGAAGCTTTTTAATCTATTTAAAAGAATGTTGTGGTCAACAGTATCAAATGCAGCACTGAGGTCCAATAGCAGTTATAGGGAGAGACAACCATTATCAGCTGATAGCATCAGGTCATTAGAGCAGTCTTAGTACTATGATAGGATCTAAATCCTAACTTAAAATCCTCAAAGATATTATTTTTCTTTAAAAAGAAAAAATATTGTGATGATACTACCTTTTCTATTATCTTAGACAGAAAATGGGAGGTTTGAGATCAGTCTGTAATTAACTAGACTCGTCTAGACTCATCAGACCACATTCTTCCATTCCCCCCTCTTCCATCTTGCTGGCCAGACCAGACAAGTAGGCCAATTTTTACATTTCCTAAATTTTTTTTTTGATTATCCAAAACGAAAAGTGGCATTCTTAAAGCTATACAACTGTTTAGTCCCAATTCCTTTAGGTTCTTTCTCTTTGTGTGTATGGAAACTCTTAATTATATTATTAAGCATACCTGTGCATTTAATCATTGTTTTTTACTATTTGCATTTACCAAACATTTAAGTGATTACCAATAATGGTTGTTCAAGAATTTTTCCGCCACATTTCTTGCTTTGGAGCTAACTAAAACATAATCATCCATGCAGTATTTATCTAATAGAAGGCTCTGACTTTTTTTTTTGGACAGGCAGTGTAAATTTAGGTGTTTTTATTGAAAGGCTTCTCCCCTCTCCACTCTTGGTCTTCTTATTGCTGGAAGTGCAACAGTAAAGTCTGTTTCTGTTTCTATACCTGTATTATTCCAGACAGCTCCACAATTGCATCTGTTGTTTACTTCTATCCCTGCTTGAAAAACAGATTATGAAAAAGCACCACTTAGATAAGCTTTATGAACTGATATTGTCATGCTGCAGTTAGAGCAAATCTCTGTGAATTATGACTGGAAATGCTTTGGCCCCATACAATTTGAGAAGTGATTACTATCCATCATCCAATTTTGCCGGGGCTTGGAAAACCAAACAGCTCTCTATCTATGGTGTGCAGTATAATATGTTGGGAAAGTTCAACAATTCACAAATCCTTAGTGAGAGAACGGACAGTAAATATTTTTTTAACCACATGAGCTTTTATACATAATTAAAGTGTGAAGCAGGGATCTGAGAGGAATCCATTTTGCAGTGAATAGTTTTGTTAAACAAAGTGGGATAATCTAAAAACATAGTTGAAAAACAGGCAGAGGTTGGTACACAGTAATCAAAGAATGACCAGGCAAACATTCAAAATCGTAAAGAAAACCAAGCAGGTATCTAAACTGTAAATACATAAACATAAAATGCTTAGTATATCGACAGAGACCTTTAACTTTAATAGAAGCAGGAGGCTCTGGGGGTTGAGGCTTATTATTTTGGCTGGGGTGGTGCGGTTTTAGCAAAGAGACATAGAGGTATGGTGAGATACGATAAGAGGTAGGGAGAGTCAACCTGTAGGTAACCGGATTAACTTGGCGTACAACACGTGTGAACAGATAGGTAAAGGTTTCCATAGCGGTGGGTAGACCCTTGAGTGAAATTAGACGGCATGTCTTGGAGAACCAATCAATAATTGTGAAGAAGGTTGTAAAACCATGAGAGCATGGAAGGTCTGTGATGAAGTCAATACAGATATGGGACCAGGGTCTTTGTGGTATCGGCAATGGCTCTAGAAGCCCCTCGAGCAGGTGTGTGTGTGTGGGGGGGGTCTTGGATTGGGCACAGACATTACAGGCTATTACGAAATGTATTACATTATGGTGGCAACTTAGCCTTAAGCATGGAAAAAGCTTTGGTAGCTACTTCTGTCCACTGAATTTTGGCAGGCTTGCATTTGAGGGGGGCCATGAGGGGCGCTGAGGTCAAGCTGTAGTTTCGGATGAACATGCAGTAAAAGTTTGCAATCCCCAAGAACCTCTGGAGCTTCTTGACTGTTTTGGCAAGGGCCAGTCAGCCACTGCGTTTTGGGAAGAGCCAGTTTATGTTTTTTATAAAAAAACCTAAACCTGCAGGAGACGTGGAGGGGTGGGTGAAACCCAAGGACAGAGCCTTATAGATGTAAGTCTCCAAGCCTTTCTGGCTGTGACAGCGTGTACACTCCGCTCTTGGGATGAACAGCATTGGACAGCAGCTCAGTGGCACAATTACACAGCCTCTGTGGGGTAGCCCAGGTGCTTTAGTCTTGCTGAAAACCTCAATGAGGTCATGGTTTTCCATCAGAATCAGATTTTTCAATAAAAAAGATTTTTAAAGCACATTTCACTTGGGTAGCGAGGAATAGCGTAGAGAGCACAGGGCATAGACAATTAGCTTGACAATAATCAGACCAGTGAGTAATATTTTTCTCAGTTCATGAAACAGTGGGGTTGTGAGTTTGTAACCATGGAAAACCCAGGATGAATTTTGGATGATTAAATGATATGGAATGACAGCTGCTCCTCATGGAGCACTCCTACTTGTATGGTGGTGATAACTGTGCGGCGAGAAATACCATGGCTAATGGATTGCCTATCAATTGCAAAAATCTGATGCGCTTTTATTCTTAATATAGGGGTTATTGCGCAACAAGTTATCTAACCGAACCGCCATTGCCACATATTGTAAAAATGTATCTGAGTCATCACATCAGGTAAGTTCTGCCTGTAGGCATATGTTTAAGCCATTCTTGAACAATAACTTGAGTGCCACCTCATTCCATCTGCTCTGTGCAACAAGAGTACAAAGTTAGATGCCAGAATCTGCTGCAGTTATTTCATCTTGCCGTAGTTGGCTGGAAATGTCTAGCCCCACCGCTGAATATTCAATTACTTTGTGAAGTTGGGACATGAAGTAATCCGCAGAGGACTGACTCTGTGGATCAGAATCCCAGAAAGCCGAAGCCCATTCGAGCGCTCCCCCAGATAGTGGGGTTAAAAGAAACAGGGGGGGAAGTGGTGGCTCATGGTTGAGGTGTTGGACTATCAACCCAAAGATTGTTGGCTCGATTCCCATCTCCACCAAGCCACCACCAACCCCCGAGCAAGGCCCTTAACCCTTAAGTGCTCAGTTGTATAAATGAGATAAAAGTCGCTCTGGATAAAGGGTGTCCACCAAATGCTGAAAATGTAAACAAGTACTTTTTCATTTTCAGTAAGAGAAGAGAATGAAGAGAATCTGGCGTAGAAAACCCCTGCAATGCTCTGGTGTACTGTCGAATTTGTTCAGGAGGAAAAAATGAACAGTTAAAGCTCTGGTGTGGAGCTGAGGTTGTTGTTGCTGAGCTGTTCTTAGCAATGCCAGTTCAGTCTGGAAAGCTTGCATTGCCTGGATGTGGTAATGCACTGTGGCTTTAATTTTGTGTATGGCTTTATTAAACAAAGTGGAATTACTCAAAAACATAGTAGAAAAACAGACAGAGATCGGAACACAGTATTCGAAGATTAACCAGGCAAACAAATCCACAAGACTCATGAAAAGAAAAACAAGCAGGGATCTAAACCGCAAATAAATAAACATGAAACAAACGCTTAGTATGTTGACAAAGCAAACAATAGCTCGCAATAATGAGTTTGTGACACTAGTGACACCAGAAATACTATCGCTGTCACTAGTACTCTGGTGATGATGCCCTCTGGTGGTGGGAGGGTGGAAGCGTTACATAGAGTCATTTCTCATGTAGTATCAATAGCAAATTTGATAATCAAACATTCCTCTTTGGGTTTCACAACAGGAACATGCGGCAATGTTTTGTGTTGTGATTTGTTTCCTTCCTGTTTGTTATAATATCATTAGCTGTTTTAAGCATTTCAGACAAGTTGTGCTTTTACAAAAACACTTCCTATTTTAAGACAAAATTTAAACCCCTTTAGGATGTAATGCTGATAGCACCAAAGATCTCATTATCCCACAAAAGTCACTAAACTCAATAATCATTTTGTAAATTAAATAGCAACAGACACACTCCACAATTTAATGGAAAGCCTTCACAGAAGTGAGAGTCTGAGACTTAATCGATAAAGTGCAAAAAACACATGGATCAAAAAAGTCAGTGCCAAGACACTATATTGCCAAAAGCAAATAGATAATGGTTTGTTTTCTTAATGTTTTACAGAGACGAAGAGTAGAAGAAATTCTGGATGATGAAAAAGGCCTAGACATAATCAGAAGATAAGTGGAGGCAAAATGGAAAAACTGAACCTTCAGTACTATAACTAAACTAATTTATGGTTGAAAAATTGTGAAAAACAAGGTCTCTAGGTTATGTATGTAACATTGGTTCCCCGATGAAACAAGACACTGTACCCTTTTATAATCTTTGCCCTGTATGACATCCAACCAACCAACATCTCATTCCTTTAGGGAACCATGATTACATGCATAACCTAGAGACGTTCAAGCTGCATTGAAACGCTTTTGTACGTCGCTCTGGACAAGAGGGTCTTCTAAATGCTGTAAATATAAATGTCCAAAGCCTCCTTCAGCGGTTTGTAGGGGGGTCCGGAGAGCCTCTCCAACACCATAGCCAGGTTCCATGATGAAAACTTCAGTTTGCGTAGAGGCATTGGTCTCCTTGTACTATGAAGAAACCTCAGCACTAGTGGGTCCCTGCCCCCTGATTTTACACCCAAGGCTTAGGAGTCTTCAAGGACGAAGCGGCAGACAGTTAGCTTGCTGGCTTTTGTTCAACCCTTGGCATTACCTGGTAGTCATACTTTTTAGCTTCACTATTAATTCTAAATAACCTTGTGGAGTAGGGTTTAACATCCTATTTCTTTGCTGTCCACTCTATATTTAAATAAGCAGCGTACTCATACTCTGCCGCAAGGTCTGTCTGGAAGCCCCAAGACATCAGCTTGGGCTGTACCTCAGCAGCAGCAGAAGCTGAGCCTCAGGAACTCTGCAACCGACCCTCCTTATTAAAAAGAGATGGATAAGAACGGAACACACGCATTTACAATGCTTGAGAGTGCCAACTGCGCATGCTTCACCCCCAGGCAAATAACATATTGCAGATGTATGTCTGTTCTCAAAATGAATCAGGGACATGGGTACACACACTGCCGTCATGTTTTTCTTTCTCTTAGGCATCTTTTTTTCTCTGATTCTCTCTCACACACATACACGTGCTGGATAAAAGGAGCTTACTGAGGGACGCTGTCGCTAGTGTTTATATAGCGTTACTTCCTGTTCGATGACCTCACCCACCCGTGACATGACCCTCTCTGATTTGGCGAATTACACACCTGCTTTAGAGCAAAGGCTATAAAAGGGCGATCTCAAAGTTTTTCGATGTAAAAGTTCATAAAGGGAAACACAAAATTATTAATGTATTCCTTGATTTCAGGAAGTATACATGATATTCAGCATAGTCTAATTTTTTACTGTTGATGGAAACTTTTATGATGGCCCCTGTTAAAATCACACCTATGCAGTTATGTTCCAAAGTGTGTTTCAAGTACAAAAATGTTGGGATACTGTAATTTGATGTCTGATAAATTGTTTAACAATAGGAAAAGAACTGTTGTCCATTCAGTCTTTATTTTTGTAGTGTAAACACATTACACTATATAACACCCAAATTATTATAACATTATATTCATCTTGTTTTATAATAACAGGGCAAACGCTAACCAATCCACTTAAAGCATTTAATAATATCTAAGGTTTTTCCAGGTCTCATGGATATATTCAGGTAAAAGTAAGAATAACATTTTACAAACAATAAACCAATTATCTGCCATGCTAATAATCAGAACACTGTGCTTCTATATAAAAATGTTAATAACCTTTATGTACTACAGAACAAAAACTCTAAAACTGTAAGTTCTATAAAAACTTCAGAATGAAAATATGTATATTTTGTATTTGTGATAAACATATAAATACTTCACTGTAATATTTAAAATATTTTTTACAATGAATTTTGTGTCTCACTGTAAAAAAAAACTTGAACAAGAGTTTTGGGGAAAATTAATATTTGTGTGGTCTTAAACACCTAAGGAAGTTTTGGATAGGAAAATTGTCTATTCACATATATCATGCCAAGAAAAATCCATTAGGAAAGCCCAACTCAAAACAATCCCTAATTTATACAACAAAAAACTCGCTCATCATTGCTATACTCAATACTTGCTATAAATCAGTCTTTCGTTGTATTGTATTACAAAGTGTGCACCCACAATGATTGCAGAGAGCTCTACTGACACCAAGTGGCAGTTACACTTATCCTTCGGTTCATGTAATATAGAGTGTGAAATTATAGATTACATCGTTAGATATTGACAGTATCTAAAATTGGGTGAAGTTTAATATTTTTTTTATTAAAGAAAGATCAGATAATAGACATATAGACACATGCACAAGCATTTACATGCATATACATGGAAACGAAATATTAATAGTAGGTGGATTATTTCATTCTTATAAAATTATGACTGCTATACTTCTACAGGCAACGTAAAGTTAAGACCATTTATATTGATGCTTTATACTCGGACCATGTGTGCGTTTATTATTCTTGATGTTTGGTGCCTTCTACTAATTGACGTGAGGATTTACCCGACGAAAGGAATTCACTGTATGCTAGGCAATATTATACGAGATACATTGTACACATTTTTGCAGACAATCGCGGCCTATACTGTAGTTTATTGATTATATTGGTTGATTTGCATAAAAAATATGAAAAAAATATTTGGGGGTTATGATGCATTTTTACATTTTCCTTTCGACAGAATCACAAAGACAACGAAACGTCTTAGTTTTAAGTAAAGGTTCTGAGAGATTCTGGTCGAGTTTCGCTGGAATGGACAATTACTGAGGAAGTCCACCGTCAATCGGCCGAGCAAAACTGAGTTCGCGCATGCGTTGTTCATCCCTAGCCTGCCTCCGTCAAGGGTGTCGATTCCGAAGCTGGAAAACTGGTGAAGGAAAAAATACTATATTTCTCTATATATATAAACAGCGAAAAAAGAAACGGATGTGCTTCAGGAAACGAAACGGCTACCGCCCTCCCGACCATTTTAATGCCAAAATTGTAAGTATAGTCGTGTCTTAGTGTTTTTAAGCAGAACGTTTCAGTTTGTCAGCGGATGGTGGGTTTTCCCGTTTCGAAAAGGTTTGTGATTTCCTTGGAGGACGGGGTCGTCCACAGTTAAAACCAACTCTCTTTTTTTCATCAGCGTTAAACCTCATTTTGCTACTTTGTAAACGTTTAGAACTTAATCTGAAACCACTTTCCTAGAAACAGACTAAATGTAGCCTGTGTGATAAGCTATATAAACTAGTGTGGCTCCAGCAAATGAGACCGCGGCTATTACAGCGTTATTTCCCATGTGTTACTGCTGATTTGTGTTGCAGTAAAATGAGATGGATCGACACACACGGAAACGATAGTGGACGTTTTGTGTTAATGGGTTTGCCTGTTTCATCACCAAAGCTATAGGTTAAATATTCTATAGCTTTATTGGGAAAAATATGTTTAATAAAAGAAGAACCAGTATAGTAAGATAGTTTGCTACCTGAAGTTTTTAAAAGCCAGTTCTCTTTTAAGATAAAAATGAGAAAATCAAAGCTAGTGAACATAGCCAAGTGTAGCTATCTAGGCAGCTTAAAGAATACAGCCGGTTTTACACTTGTGATATGCTGCTTTAAATAGTATTTCAGTTCCGAACCTATCAAAACAAACCCACCCCAGAACTTATGGCATGTTTTTAAAGCCAGCAGTTACAAATTTACAGATTAGCCTTTGGTTTATGGGAAGGGTTTTTTTTCTAGCCGAACATGTAGGAAGTGTAAGCGGAAAATAGATTTATATGCATTATACTTATGTGCATTTTGACTTCAAATCATATTTTATTCTCTTATATTTATAATCGTAATTCTCTGCGATGTATGCTTCAATTAGCCTTGTTTTCAACATCTTAAAAGATGTTCTCTGCCTGTTTCTCCCCTGTGCTGCCGTAGTAAAGCGCGTCCCCGCGCCACGCGCGACACCTTCGGGTGAATGAATCGGGAGCGCGCACCGCGCGCTGGTTTGTCTATGAGTGGGCGGGTCCTAAAGCAAAAAGTGGCGCGTGGCGGCGCGGAGCTTTGAACGCGTTCGCGCGTGTCGTCGCGAAAAGCGCGCGATTTGTAGCGCAGAGTGGTTGGGGAAAGCTGGGGGAGGTGCAGTAAGCGCAGCGCTCACGCGCTTTTGACGTAATTCAGAGGACTCCCGAGGTATTTACGTGTAAAAGACAAAAAACACCGCATGCATTCGCTATCCTTTTGGCTAATTTAGTGGAAAAAATGCTGACGATGTATATATAAAGGAGAAAAGGTAGCGCAATGGTTAAGATGCTGGACTGTTAAACAGAGGATTTGGGGTTCTATTCCCAGTACCACCAAGTTACCACTGCTGGCCCCATAAGCAATGCCTAGTAGCTGTATAAATAAGGTAAAAATATAAGTCACTCTAGATAAGGGAGTAACTGCTGTTTACATTTATACTGTATTAGAAAGTTTGTGGTTTTATTTATCAGTGTTGCTATTAGAATATTGTAATAAATACAATAAATCAATACAATAATCCATTTGTTTGTATTTTCAAGTGATAAAGGTGCATGGTGAGGTTAATATGATGCAGTTATGCACCTAAAAGTATGGTATATACACATTTTAAAAGTATTTTATATACACAAGAAGATTTCTAAATAATTTTAAGATGAATGCACCAAGGACAAAGTAACGCTTTGTGAAACTGTGTGAGACCAGAATGGCAGAAGAGCACAAATAAATACTAATGACACCTTTGGTCTATAAAATTATATAAATACAATTCAGTAACTTAAATGCTGTTTAAGCTATTTCTTATTCCAGCTGTAGACAGTGAGATTAAATATAGTGCCTTTAGTACCACAGTTCAACATAAAGGTGTGCATTTTATAGACAGGTTTATCATTAGATACAAACTATATAAACTATACTGTTTTGCAGTCCTACAGATTTCATTTTTAAAAATGGAAAAAACACAGTACAGGCAATTTCAGACTTACTGTACATCAATATAACAAAAATTATTTTTTTTAATCTTAGCCAACCATTACTGTGTTTTCGTAATAATATATGCCCATAAGTAAGGGGTTATAATGTACAGCCTGTTAGGAAGTGGTAGGTCAGTAGTTAAGACACAACATAATGTCACTTTAGTTTATGTGTTAAGAATATGCGGAATTACCCTCAGCAACACTGTCAACACAGGCAGTTACATTACAGACCTGCGGTCCGATAGATTAATTTTAGTGCTCCTGCCTACGAGCCTCCCTCTGTTTACATCTTTAATATCGGCAGCACTGTAATAGAAAGCTTTGCAATTTATAAAAAAAATATGAATTATGAAAATATAAAAATGTAAAAAAAATGAAGTTTGTCAGGTTAAAAATTTTACTTTATTTAAAAATACTATAAAGTAATAATTATTAGAACAAATTAATGTAATTACTCATTACTGACAGTTCTAGATATTACTTTCTAGTTCTTGTTGTTGTGGCTACATTGACTAGAATTAAGTCAGTGTAGTGATTATAATTGTAAAAGAGATAAAGCAGTGTGATAGACATTACACAGTTGCACAGTCATAATAGCAACATTTAGACAATGTTTCATAACAAATTTTATCACCGCACATTATTGTAAATGTTGTAAATAAATGATTAATTTTAAAAAGAAAAATGGTGTTTTAATAATTCCTAATATCAAGTATCAAGAAGCTTTATTGTCATTTCAACTATATATAGCAGATGCAGTACACAGGAAAATGAAATGTTTTTTAACAGGACCATGGTGCTACACAATACAACACAAAATTACACAAAAAAAGCAAAGAGCTACTTACAAGAACAACACAGAGCTAAGGACTTGAGAATTAAATGTCCTAGCAACATAAAGTGCATGTGTGCAACCTCATGTAAACAGTACAAGACAAACAGTACAAATAAACAATACAAAAACCACGATACAGGTACATAAAATAGCACTGACCAAAGCATGGGCTATATTGTGCAAATAACATTTACATACATTACATTTACAGCATTTAGCAGACACCCTTATCCAGAACATTTATTGGGGTTAAGGGCATTGCCTGGGGCCTAGCAGTGAGGCTTGGTGGAGCTAGAACTCACAATCTTTGGGTTGGTAGTCCAACATCTTAACCACGAGCCACCACTTCAACAAAGTGATAGCAGCAAGATTGTTGTGCAAAATAGCATTTAAGAGTCCATGCATTAACAGAATATTTTTTTTGTGTTTATGTTGTGCTGTTTACATCTAATTATATTGAATGTGTTTGTGTCAAAATATTTTACATGCTAGATTACACATTTTGACCCCAAAGCCCTGATAGAATCTAATGTTTCAGTTTATTTTATCTATAATTTGCTTGCTCAATTTCATATTCATATTTTAAAGCACTTTATTCAGATTAATTTAACTGGCCATTTTTTGTGTTTGGTTGCTATTTTTATGGTAAGTAATGAAATCTGCACTTATTTAGGTGTATTAAAAGTGTGATGTTCAGTATTTGCAGGCACAGTGCAAATTGGAACTCTTATTTAGTGACAAAAAAACCTGTTATGTGTCCACTGTTCATGTCACATTTGTTTGATGATTTGCTCATCACCTTAGACAACTACTCTTTCTCCTTTAGGGTGGCGTTAAATGAGACATCCCCTTGCCCAAACAAGCCACCATGTACATACACATTGACACATTTATGCCTAGGATTAATTGACAGTCAGCTCATCCTCCTACTGGTATGTTTTAAGAAAGTGATAATGAAAAATCACAGGGCCCCAAATACTTAACACTTGCACCTGTTTAACAGAACTTTACTAGTATTCTAAAAAGCTTTATTGGGAGTACTCTTGCTTTGCTTATTAGTTTGTAAAATAAATTAAATATGGGTAAAATTTGGATCTATTACTTTAGTGTGCTTGCTATACAAAAGCTGACCCCCTGACTGAGTCTGGTTTCTCCCAAGGTTTTTTCTCCATTCTGTCACTGATGAAGTTTTGGTTCCTTGTCGCTGTCGCCTCTGGCTTGCTTAGTTGGGGACTCTAAATTTATAGATTTATAAATTTTGATTTATAAATCAAATTGGCTGTTCTAATGAATGTTTAATATTGTCATTTTTTATTTATTTCCGTAAAGCTGCCTTGAAAGTGCTATATAAATGAAGGTGACTTGACTTGACTTGACTGAGGGGTGCCCAGGGTGGTACGGTAGGACAGAGTAGGGACGCACCAAACTTTGTGGGGGGCTGAGGTTGAAGGTCCAACACTTGCACCTGTTTAACAGACTAGTATTCTAAAAAGCTTTATTGGGAGTACTCTTGCTTTGCTTATTAGTTTGTAAAATAAATTAAATATGGGTAAAATTTGGATCTATTACTTTAGTGTGCTTGCTATACAAAAGCTACGTCTCTGTGTTGCAACAGCAGTTTTATGCTATTAATAAATACATGACCGTCTAGAATGGTCTTAAACTGGTTTTGCCTAATAGTAGCATCCCACACTATTCTGTTTTGTCATCTCAAAATAAATGCTGTCAGTTCACTAATCAAGTGTTAAAACTCTTCACTTAATGTACTTTGCACTTTAGATATAGTGTCTGGTCTGGTGAGAAGTTTTTTAGCTAAATTGTTTTTCATGAATGCGTGTGATGGGATCTGCTACAGAACTCTGAGGAGTTTGGTATTTTTTAAAATTGCAATTTTTGCAGATTTAGGCCAAGGCATCTGTTGTGACATTATATATTCACATTTAGCCAATGCCTTGTTAGATTCATTTACGACAATCATAAGAACAGCTATCAGAGAAAATGATAATCCAGGGATGTAGATCCAACTTGCATCACTAAACCTGCCTGTAAGTTTCAAGTATACCTAGCAAGACTTTGATTAGCTAGTTTAGGTATGTTTGATAAGGGTTTGGGCTAACACCAGACCGCCAGGAGTTTGGTACTGATAATCGGTCGACTAAGTTGAACTACATGCAGAAAACCAGATACATAGTTTTTTTGTTTTTTTTTACAATGAATACTAAAATATGCATTTATTACTTCTATTGATAAATAAACAATAAATAACTGATAAAATTACCATATAAAATAAAAATGTATCAGGAAATCTTAACATTACCAAAATTAAGATTAAGTCTACAGAATCTTTTAGCCTTAGTTAATGTTAGAAATGTTATAGTATTGTAAAGTTTTACCTTCACATAAAAACCCAACGATCAATTGTATATTTTTAATATTGCCTTGCACATTTTAGAAGACTTTATTATTATCTAATTAAAATAACAATATATGTATTGCAGAGAAAGCGTTATGGATTTTTTTGCAAATAAGCTACAGTTCTGCAAATCATCTACTTCTAAAAGTAATATTGCAATATTACCAGATCAATTAGTTTTTGACAGACACAGAAAACACAGAAAACTTAAAATGTACAAATTTTGTTATTTTATGTTATAGCCACAAAGCAGTCACACTGAATTGAGTAAGACTGCCTTCTAGTAATTTTTTCATGTAGGTAAATTTCCTTTATGAGTACTTCACACAAAGTACCTTGTCAGGAACTCTAGCTGTGGGAACGCTTTCTGCATGTTTGCGGTTCTAAAGCACATGTTCAATCATGCCATTGTAAGACAAAATGTCACATAAATGGTACGTCACAGGCCAAGTGAAGTGTTGACCAGGAAATACAAATGTGAGCATCCAGCTTAAGATGCGCAGGCTTCTTTTCCTCAGCACATGGTTTTGATTTAACAAAAGGATTTATCGACCAATCATGCCCAAAGTAAAGGTGATGGTGAAGCGTGGAAAAGCAAGCTACAAGCCATGTGCATTTACATGCACGAAGTTTATTCCTGGCTCGGATGCACACAAGTGGTGTGTAGCTTGTCTTGGCGTGGAGCACTGCTTGTGTTAGCCGCTCTCATCAAAGAGAGCGTGCCGAGAGTGCACACTGCCTACTAGATGAGATTTAGCACAAAGGTGACTGCAGAGCCACCGCCGCAGTCCCCAGGGTACAAAATGCTCTTGGAGGTGATTATGCCAAGATCAAGATCCTGGAGAAGACCCTAAGTAACACCCCACTCTAGCAGCACTCATTTCACTTTCGCAAGGCATTCAGACCCCAGCTAGGAAATCTATTCTCGGGAATCTAGTCAAGATGGGGCCCTAAGGGAGGCCCCTTAAACTGTGACTGCTTGGCAACAAAGCCTCTGCCTGTAATATTCTAGATCACTGTCTAACACTTGATGGCTGCTCTGTCAACCCTTCATCATTAGCTAGAAAATTATGCTTTTCTTTCCTATTGAGAGCCACATTTCTAGCATTTTTTATCATCTTATCAAATTTTCTATCAAATTTATCATCTTAAAAATATATCTAAACTACGACCTATTACAATTTTTTACATTTTATCATTTAATGTAAATTTATAGATATTTATTTATCGAGAGCATATATTTATACATATGCTCTCGAGGTCAAATGCAGAAATTTTGGTTCATGTGTTTATGACCTCAAGATTAGACTATTGTAACGCTTTACTGGGTGGTTGTTCTGCACGCCTAATAAACAAGCTCCAGCTGGTCCAGCTAGAGTTCTTACTAGAACAAAATGATCATATTAGCCCAGTTCTGTCAAAACTGCACTGGCTCCCTATTAAATATCAAATAGATTTTAAAATCTTGTTAATTACTTAAAAAGCCCTAAATAGTTTAGCACCTCAGTATCTGAGTGAGCTCCTATTCTATCATAGTCCTCCACGTCCACTGCGCTCTCAGAACTCAAGCAATTCGATAATACCTAGAATAACAAAATCAACTGCAGGTGGCAGATCCTTTTCTTATCTAGTGCCTAAACTTTGTAATAATTTACCCTGCACTGTTTGGGAGACAGACACACTCTGCCAGTGTAAAACTAGATTAAAGACACATCTCTTCAACCTGGCCTACACATAATACACACCTTTTTATTATTCAAAACTGTTAAAGGATTGTCAGTCTGCAATAGTCAGGTCAACCAGAACCAGGAACACCTCCAATAGCACACAATATATTTTTTAACACAAGTCGAATTGCATCTACACTAACATATGTCTGTTCTTTGAGCTCACCGTCGCCACCATCACTTGGAGACAATAAGGCAGTTTCTCAGTGAGCTCTTGTCTTCTAAACAGTCACCTGGACAAGACTATGAAAATATTGCTGCAGCATGGTTAACTTACTGGTTTATCTGGTCAGAGGAAAACTGACCCCCCCGACTGAGTCTGGTTTCTCCCAAGGTTTTTCTTCATTCTGTCACCGATTTGAGTTTTGGTTCCTTGCCGCTGTAGCCTCTGGTGACAATACGGGGGGGGGACTCTAAATTTATAAATATAAAGATATAAATCAAATTGACTGTTCTAATGAATGTTTAATATTGTTATTTTTGAGTTATTTCTGTAAAGCTGCTTTGAAAGTGCTATATAAAAGAAGGTGACTTGACTTGACTGAGGGGCACCCAGTGTGGTACGGCAGGACAGAGTAGGGACGCACCAAACTTTGTGGGGTTGAAGGCCCATATCAAAGCTAATAGTGTGGAAACCTTTGAAGCAGCAGGTCTCATAACCCAAGTTGTAGAGACATTCTAAATTTAAGAGCTCCAACTATGAGGAAGCAGTACGCCCTGAAATGGAAACTATTTGGCATCTTGTGCAGTCCTGAAAGTCCTACAAGAATCAAGGCTTAACTCTCTGCATCCTCTCTGAAGGTATATGTGTTGGGCCTGGGGTGGGTCCGCAGTGAGGAGAGACCTATTGGTCATTCACTTTCTTCAGAGGGTAAGAAAACGGCAACCTAGGTTTCCTTCCTGGGACCTGACATTGGTTCTGAAGGGGCTATAGGGCCCTTTATGTGAACCAATGGGGGAGTCTTAAACCTAAAGAGTCTTTCTTCTGGCCTTACCCACAAGTTCTCTCTAGGCGGCATTTAGATGTTCCTCCATTTTCGGCTTAGGCATGTACCTAAGTTGCCAATAGGGTTGCAGGCTCTCTGTCACCCTTTTGGGACCCAGCTCAGAAGAGGACGAACCTTCTCTGCCCTGTGCATGGGTTTGACACAATACGTACACACAAAACGGGAAAGGAGACGGACAGACCAATTATTAGTCTGCTCCAGAGAAGCCTAGAACATGCTATAGCCACTGGCTTAGTAAGGGCTAGATAGCGTTTTGCATTTAGGCCAAAAAGTTTAACTTTGGTCTCATCTGACCAGAGCACCTTCTTCCACATGTTTGCTGTGTCCCCTACATGGCTTGTTTCAAACTGATAATGGGACTTCTTATGTCTTTCTTCAACAGTGGCTTTTCTTCTTGCCACTCTTCTATAAAGGCAAGATTTGTGGAGTACACTACTTGTAGTTGTCCTGTGGACAGATTCTCCCACCTGAGCTGTGGATTTCTGCAGCTCTAGAGTGAACATGGGCCTCTTTGCTGCTACTCTGACCAGTACTCTTATTGCTCAGTCTGTCATTTTACATGGAAGGCCATGTCTTGGTAGGTCTGTAGTTGTGGCATACTTTTCCCTTTTATAGATGACGGATTAAATAGTACTTCTCGAGATGTTCAAAGCCTGGGATATTTTTTATAATCACCCCTGCTTTGAACTTCTCTTCATGTACTGTGAAAAATCTCAGAGGACGTGGTCGGAAGTCAAAAGTGACACCTGTGCTGGCCAGGAGGATAGTGAGAGAGGTAAAAAATAATCCAAGGATCACCACCAAGGCCATCCTGATGAATCTGGGCTTTGCTGGTGCCAACATCTGAAGGCAGACAGTGTCCAACAGACACTGCACACCGCTGGGTTCCACGGACGCAGACCAAGGAGGACACCACTTCTTCAGATAAGGCACACAAAAGCCCGCTTGGCCTTTGCAAATGGTCGTCTGCACAAAGAAGAAGACTTCCGGTCTTCTGTTTTATTGTCAGATGAATCAAAAATTGAATTATTTGGCCACAATGATGTAGCGTTTATTTGGCGTAAAAAAGGAGAAGCCTTTAACCCTAAGAACACCATCCCCACTGTCAAACATGGTGGAGGAAACCTAATGTTTTGGGGGTGTTTTTCAGCTGGTGGACCAGTGAACCTAATCACAGTAAACGGCACCATTAAAAAGGAGCAATACATCAAAATTCTCATCAAGAACATCAGGCAGTTTGCAGAGAAACTTGGCCTTGGGCACCAGTGGACATTTCAGCATGACAACGACCCAAAACACACAGCAAAAGTGGTGAAGAAATGGTTAGCTGACAAAAACATTAACGTTTTGCAGTGGCCCAGCCAGAGTCCTGACTATCCAATTGAGAATCTGTGGAGGGAGCTAAAGATTAGGGTGATGGCAAGGAGACCCTCCAACCTGAAAGAGTTGGAGCTCATCGCTAAAGATAAATGGGCAAAAATACCAGTGGAGACATGCAAAAAGCTGGTCAGCAATTATAGGAAGCCTTTGATTGCTGTAATAGCCAATAAAGGCTTTTCTATTGATTATTAAGAAGGGTATAAATAATTTTGGAAATGCCACTTTTTGTTCAAATGTAAATAAAAGCTGAGAAATATTTTTTTCCACAATGATGCCTCTTGTACATCGTCTTATTATCTTTTGGGAGAAGCCTGTGTTATTTCCGGGCAAAAAAAAAAGTTGCTGGTTCAATAAAAGTAACTTTAAGTCCGAATTTGCCAGGGGTATGAAACCCGAAATTATTCATACCCCTGGCAAATTCGGACTTTGTTATTTTTATTCATATAAAAGATTCATATAAAAGATGTATATATAAAGCTATATATAGCTTTAGAGTATTAAATTTACTATAATAATAATACCAAAATTAATTGCGCCTAATTGGTTGCAGCAGTCTATTAATTATGTGTCCATTAAGCAGGGTACAGTAAGACTCGTGCTGCTGGCAACACTGAATGGTGCAAGAACTCTGTGATTGTTTCTACTTTCTGTTTATCACTAGTGGAGTTTGTAACTGTTAAATGCAGGCAATTTTATTTACCATGGGAATTCACCGCTGTTTACATTGTCGAAGTGTACATTCCACCCAGCGCTAATGCTAAGAGGGTGCTTTATGTACTGTACTATTAGCGATCTGCAGAATGCACACCCCAACGAACTGTTTATCATCGCTGGAGATTTCAACCACGCAAATTTCAAAACCGCGCTCTCTAAATTCTACCAACATTTGGACTTTCAACGAGAGGGAAAACGCACTGGATCTTGTTTACACAAACAGCCCCGGCGTGTACCCAGCAAAGCCCCATATCGGATACTCAGACCACATCTCTGTTATGCTTATTCCAGCATACAAAGCACTCGTCAGACGCTCTAAACCAGTTTTAAAGCAGCTGAGAACCTGGCCAACAGGAGCTACCTCTGCTCTTCAGGACTGTTTTGCATGCACTTGCTGGCAGATGTTTAGGGAGGCTGCAACCAACGGCAACTCTGTTGACCTGGAGGAGTTCACGACATCAGTGATCAGCTATATCAGCAAGTTAACTGATGATGTGACGCTCCAACCAGAAACCGTGGATTAGCAAAGAGGTGTGTGTGCTGCTGAAATCCAGGGACTCCGCTTTCAGGGCAAAGGACAAGACGGCCCAAAAAACAGCCAAACAGGGCCAAACTCTCTAGAGCCATCAGTCTTTTAGTCTTTAGCTCTGTGTTGTTCGGTTGAGTGACTTCTTGTTGTTATTGTTTTGTGTAGCACCATGGGGTCTGAAGAAACGTTTCATTAATCTGAAATGAAAATAAAACTTCTAGAACTTGGGTACAGTCTTTTTTTTTTGGTAAAAAGGAGCATTCCAGATATGGCTACACATGTATGTAAGCATATGATAACAGGAACGCATGATTTTTGGCATGGTCTTTTTTATAATCAGAGAGTAATTTACACTACTATTGTCATCTAAGCACAAACTTTTACATGATCTAGGCACTCAAAACACTGATGTCATTTTAGGAATTAGGCAAACTTAACTGACGGTTCCTTAACTCCTGTGTCCACATAAACTCCTTAGAATGACTTCATTTACTTTTTCTGTCTATTGAATTATAGGCTGACAGACACAACCCCATACTGGCAAACTTTACTTTTCTTGCTGAACAAGATTTTCCAGTTTGACATGAATTGTCAGTTCATGTTCTCAAGTGAGTTATGTTCTTTTCATACACTGTAGCTATTAAGCCTTAGATTCAGGTAAAAGGGTTTAAAAAGTTAAATTTTTTGTCAAGTTTGACAAGTTTGTCATTTACACATCTATACACAGCAGTTGAATGTTATATTGACTGTCTGCAGCTGACTAAAATGGATTAAAAAACTATTTACAATTACTAGGAAAATGTGTATATAATTGCAGATCAGTAAATAAAGAGTAAGATCAGTAAATGAAGAGTAACAAAAACACAAACTTAGCTCCTTATCAGAAATCAAATAACCATTTGTTTTCTTAGTGTATGAATGTTTTTTTAAATCATAACATCAAACCTTTTTTTTAATTTCAAATTTAATTAAAAAATATACCATTATACCACTATTCATATATTTCTGTCCTTCCTGTTTTGGTCTGAGGGAGGCAGTTAAAGAGCGAGTCACTAAGAGATTAGCCACGCTTTACGGTAACAAAAACAGATCCTAAAAAAGAGGCATAAGTCATGTGTATCATTCTGTGCTCTTTACTGCTTTTTCTCCATCTTTTCCTAGCTGTGGTATAGCCAAAATATCACCATAATGGAAAGGTACCATTAAAAATTATTAAGGAAGAGTTGTTTCCACCATTTAATTACATCATTGTCATATGCAACATGAAGCTGGTTTATCCTAATCCTGAATTCTGACTGTTATTTTAATCCTTAACACAATATTTTTTACTTTTGTCCATTTTTTAGCCCTTTGCTGTCTTTGTGTATTATCAACAGTACCGCTTTGCCTACTTCCCTTTCGGTATCTTCTTTTTTTCCTCTTGTCTGTTGCTCATTTCCCCTTTTTAAAGCTGAGTTCATCTTCCTCCCCACTTATTCAACTTACTAAAGAAGAAGTAAAGTAGAAGACATTAGCTATGCCACACTCACTCACTTTTAATATGACTATAATCAGAGACCACCCTGGCAATCAAACAGCTTATTAAATATTTCCATTTTTTTGAAATGTAAGTATTATCTTCACAGTAGTAATAGAGAAAGTTAAAATATCTTTATTTAGAGGGAAAATACCGTTTAGGATTGGTGTGCTTTCAAGACGAAGTTGTGATCAGTTGTAGGGTCTTGTTATATGTAACATCTAATATCAGTAAAGATGTGTGTTTAGTTCAAACATGGGTGTTTTTAAAACAACTTTGCCTTAGTCCATTTGATAATTTAAATACCGGAAATGTTTATTTTACTTTGCATGTTATAAGCCAGTACTAATTTTGAGATTAATGAAAACACCTATGAATAGGACGTTTGTAGTCGTCCTAAAAAGAGATCTTTACAGTTTTGTTAATATTGCAATTGGTTCTGTTTTAAAAAAATAAAATTCAATATAATTGATAAAGTAAAACAAAAACATATTGCAATAAGCTATTTATGGCTTTGTTAACAGTCTTGAATAACAGATCCTGTTTACTTACACAAATATTAACTGTGTTTTAACAATGATCTTAAAGTTAAGTCTGGTGACCACCTTTAAGTTTTAATGCATAGACAAAAATTTATATTTTTTTGTATTGTCTGAACATTATATTTATAGACACTAAGTTTTAATAGGCTGTTTGACAGGTCATTTGAATTAAATGTGTTTATAATAAACTCTATTAAATTAAAGAGATAATTCCAAAAGTTTTGTTGGTTAAAAATTATATAAAATAACGAACTACCCAAAATGTTATTGTATACATTTTAAATACTGAGCCCGGTATACAACCCAACTTACATTTTTGTTTAATTAGCGTCTGTTGATAGTTTGAGTCTCTCTGATTTTAATTTAATACCAAAGAGTGTGATGGATAAATTTGCAGGTGTGCAGCAGGTTCACTTCAAACAATGCGTCTTGTGAATAGTTCAGTAAGTGTGACCGCATGCTGTGTGAGTTCTAGACTTACACCAGTGCAGCGGTGATTGTAGAGTTAGGTACAAGTTGGTTTGGGGTGACCTGACAGTAGTATTATAATAAAACAACCAGAGGTCCAATCTACAGAAGAAAATTTCTTCTTAAATAGAAAGACAGTGAGATTTTCAGACAATTGTTGGTGGCTATGCCGGGTATAACTGGTTTCAAATGTAAGATGTTGAATGGTGTAGCTTTTCCAATGTGCTGGGTGGACCTACTTACTATGTGGTTATGTTAATCAGTTTACAGACATGGGGTTTTGTACAGGATTAGGGTTGTTGTATGCTTCCAGATTTAGCTATATTTAGACCTCTGGATTGTAACATGGGGTCTGCACTCTGTGTCAGTTAACAATTTTTATGTAGATCTTGGCAACCCACTTGGTGTTGGTGGGTCCTCACTGGAATCAGTTTGCTCAACTAAAACAACTTACCTGTTTCAGGTGTTTTAGGAGAGCATATACCTGGTAAATAGTAAATAGTGTTAGTAAAATGGCACATAAGGTTCTGGGCATACTCTGCACAGGGCAGTAACTGGGCCCAATGAATTTTGTTGGCCTTATGTTGTTTGGAATGTTTCCTGCAGAGGACTGAGTGGTTTCCAGAAGCAGCTTAATGCTACTTTTATACATACTTGTCCTTCTAAAGACTTTACATATACCCTGGTTGTCTGTAAAATCTGTGAATGTGGAGCGAACCATACTTTTTTCTCTTTTAAACCTTTAAAGCAATTAAAAATGTAACATCAATATAGTAAGCATATAATGGCTGTAAATACATGATAATCAGTAAGATAAATATAAAATATTAAACATGGGGTGTTTTTTTTACCCTTATGTACAAAATCTTTGGCTTAGTGAAGAGTGTATGCTAAGATGGTGACCCACGAAAACACAGGGAGAACATGCAAACTCCACACAGAAAGCCCCCTGCCCGGGAATCGATCCCGGGCTTCTTGTACTGAGGCAACAATTCTAACCACTAAGCCACAATGCTGCCCAATTATGTAAATTGATTTTCATATTATGTAAATGAGCCAAAATCTAGTGGATGCTTAATAGGTTGAGTAGAGCTGTCTAAGATAGTAGTTTTTTTTCTAATTATATCTAAATAGACATCTTTTAACACAAGTACTCAACACAAAAGTAATTTGGAGTATAACAAAAACATATTTCATTGCTGACCACTGCAGGATTATATCTAATTAAAGCAAGATAAAATTACAATAACAATCATAAAAGTTTAACATAGTACGTAAATAAAATTAATTTAAATAAACATCTAATACGAGTCTTGACTAAACATACAGCATATTTAATGAAAGCATAAAGCCTAGGTAAAAATGCTATCTCTATGGAGTGCTACTACTGACTAAATAACAGGACTGAATTTTTATGGTGTATGAATCCAAACTATAAATGTATCATATTGCATAATAAAAAAGCCATACACTATACAATAAGGCTTATAATACTTAAAGTGTAATAAGCATTTAAATCTAATTAAACTTAGAGTCCTTCTTCCGAAAAAGTAACTTCTTCTTTATCTTAGATCAGGAGAGGCTACAGAGATTTAAAAATAGCATGCTACGCCTAACCATACTGCTTTTCACAAGTCATACAAGCCGGCCCTAACAGCACACACACACACACACAATTTCCCAGCTGGTTTATTCTGGAATAACAAGATCACTGGCAAAAAGTTTTATATTTAAAAAGTGAAGAATGCAGAAACTGTAAAAGATTTTAGGCCACAAATTGCAATAATTTGTTTATTCGTTTGTTTGTGTACATTGCAGTCATAAAATAATGTGTAATATGTGTGTTCATAATGTTTTACTGTTCATAAAGTTATGACAAATATTTTACTCATTTTCAAAACATCTATCCTGTGTGTGTGTGTGTGTGTGACTCCCACACAAATGCCAGCATAGTGCTTTATTACCTAATTATGTTTAGGGTCTAAAAAATAACCTTTTAGTGTTAACTTTCCGTTACACATGTGTAACTAAACTTGCTGACTTGGGCATGCAAGTAGATTGTTGCTTGTTTTTTGGATCTTTTTTTCTTAAAGTGTTTGTGATTTGTTTTGACCTGATTTTAATTTATTTTCACAAAAGGCAAAAAAAAGTTCTGACATAATATATATCTTAGTTAATTTGTTAAATGTCTGTCTTTTGAACAGGGGCGAGTAGCAGTGGCGTGCAGTCAGGGTCAGCAAGGCCTTCTCTTCTGGCCTAAACACTATCAGAAGCTGACCTACATTTACAACATAAATTCTAAAATTTGTGTTATGAAATTGTATTAATTTAGTCCCAACAGTCTTCTCTCTTAATTTCATAGCGTTTCTCTTGGCTGCACTGCTTCCAGTGTGTGTATATTAGATTTTTTGTCCAATCATATTTCAGTTTCTATGTGCTGCCATGTTAATGTAATCTACCAAAGCCTTCAGAATCAGTAGTGCTGGCCTATGTAACTTAAACTATATGAGCAGTGGCAAACTGCTAATTGGTTAATATTATTAAAGACTGATTCTTTAGATTTCAAGTTCGCCTTTCCAAGGCTGCTATCTGACGTACAATGACGTCAGCATTTTCAGCTGATTGGTTGATCATAGTAAAACCATTTTAGCCCAGTTTAGAATCAGAAAGAATCAGAATCAAAAGAGCTTTTTTGCCGAGTAGGTTTGCACTTACAAGGCATCTGTTTTGATAACAGAAGCTTCCATTTTCACATTTTTAGGTAAGATAGAAATAAAAAAGTAACAGTAAAAAAAGAGAGTAAAAGGTTATTGCACATTTTTTATATAAAAAATAAATAGTTTTATTGCAGAGAGAAGTATGGTTAGCAAAACATGTCTGTACAGCTGAATTAGAATTTTACGGTCACAATAACTGATGCACAAAGAGAAATTAACATGGTTTGGGCATACTCAAGGCAGACTTTTCCGGAAAAGGTAGACATTGTGAGGAGAGTTTGGTTAACCCCTAATATAACTAGCTTGTCTCAGCCAGGGAAAGAGTTCGCCCCTTCCAGACCGGTTCTGCTGACCGTTAACGCTGACTCACAGCCTTTAAAGACATGACGTGTTATATTGTGATATAGTATTGATGGTTTCTATAATTGCGATATGATAGTGGTGGTATTAAGAGGTGTATCAGTCCCCACTGAAGCCCCAGGTACCATATGCACCGCCTGCCACTGGTGAGTATGCATTTTATATTTATTGTATGAAATACATTAGAAGTGTACTATTTAAAACCATGCATCTTTATATTGGGGTACTCTATTTTCTATTGTGCATTGTCTCGGTGTGGTACCAGTCATACTTACTGTCTACTTGCTTACTTGTGTATGGGTTTGTTTTTATATCCTTGCATTTCTTTGGTATTTGTGTGTGTATTTGTAAAGGAGAGGTCCGCAGCCTGTGGGGGGATGACATGCATGTGTCCAGGCTTTTAACAACGTTGAGAAGTGTAAGACTAGTTGGCTGCCATCTACTGAGCCATGATGGACATTTTGGTAACTCGCCGTTTTTGCCCGTCTGCAGTTTAGGGCTGTGTGGTTTAGTGGTTGATTTCTTCTTGTTTGTCAAGTGGTGAAAGTTTTTGGGAATGTTGGTATGATTTGATTTTGTTCTGTGTGTTATGCTAATAATGCACATACACATAAATGCATGGTAAGACCTATATAATGCATTTAAATTAATTTAGGCACACTCTTTAGTTTGCATAATATACAGGTTTTCTGTTAAATTACACAAGAATATAAAAAGAAAAAGAAAACTATTTGTGTACTAGTCCGTTCGTGAAAGTCATACCTCACACTATATGGGCAAAAGTTGGACACCAGAAAATGCATTTTAAAAAACATTTAAAATTGATTGAACACATTACTTTTTTTTCAGTGTAATGACAAATTCCGAATTATCCCAAATTTTAGTGAGGTTTAGCTCAGGGTTCTAAGCAGACCAATTTATATCCTCCACAGCATCCTTAACAGATGTTGCAGTCATGAAGCTTGCTTTGTGAACAGGCACATTGTCATGCTGTTACAGGTTAGACCATTTCAGTAATTTATAATTTAATTATAAATTATATAAATGAATGTTACAGCATACCAATATGTTCTATAAATTTGTACTTCTCAAACCACGAGGTAACAGTTTGTTGTAGGCTCATATGTTGGTGTTATGGTAACGTGTCTACATACTTTTGGCACTATCGACACTGCATGCACACTAATCATTTCTTCTTGCTGTAAGGTCTGATATTTTGTGTTTGTATGTAATTCAAATAATTAATGAACAGTAAAATAATTAATGAACTTAAAATGCAAATGCAACTTGTACTTTATGAAATTAAACTTCTATAAACTGCGACCATTTTCTAACACGTGCCAATAGCCCTTTCAACCCTTTTCTCCTACTCTGCTGCCACTGGGATATAAAAGAAAAGAAAAAAATATATAGAATATTAAAGCATAAGCAAATATAAGTAAAATGTTGCACAATAACATAACATTAAATGCCAGTTTAGTATTAAAATAATTGTTGTCTATTTTTTCTTAACTGTGCTTTTCTAAATTATTTTACATTTATATTAGTGTTGATACCAATATGATTAAAGAGACTATAATGTGGGTGACTGTAACTATTAAATGGGACACTACTCACCAATAACTGAAGTGGTGTCCAAAACACCCAACCAAGTCCAATATACTTGGCCTGCTGTCTGTAGTGATGTATACTTGGTAGCCATAAGACCAGTGCATCGGTCAGGTTTGGTGTGATAAATTCCCCTGTGTTGTCGACTGAAAAATAGGTGGTTTTCAAGCATTTACTCTTCAGATTCCAATCGCCATCAAAGAAATGCACACTTAAACGGGTCACACATATGTCTCGTCCACATGTCTGTGGTTGTTGCTTGTGTTTCCGTATTTGGCTGGAATGGGTTTTTTTTTTGCAAAGTTTACAAAGAAAGTATTCCGATGTTTATCTGTATACTGCCACAATGGCAAGCTGACGTGTCCTTGTTTATTAACAACCTCCCCACCACCTGCAGAAAGCAACAAAGATCACATTGGCTGTTTGCTTGTCACTGGCGACAGGCTTGTGTATTTTGTTTAAATTAGAGAGGAGGTGCACTCGCATTTTGATGAATATAGCAAGAATTATATTGAACTTTTTTTTTACTGTCACAGACAATGTTACATTTTCACGAGACCAGTCTCAGGAGATCTTGTCACACCCCTAATAAACATCTTGGTTATGTGTATATTTGCAACACATATTGCTACCAAACTGATACATCTTCAGTATTGTAACATAGACATATAACTACATAGATAAATTTTGCATCTTTCTGTATAAACAGCCACGATTGAGGCGGTTAAGTGTAAGAATATAGGGTGGGAGTGTGGTAAAAGACTCCAGTCAGGGATAGCATATTTAGATTCGAAAACAGACAACCAGAAAGACATTGTTATTGTGAATTTTTAACAGTGCCCTGAAAAAATATTCATACCTCTTGAACATTTTACATTTTGTCACCTTTCAACCACACATGGTCATTGTCTTGATGGAATGTTAATCTTCTTACCAGCCTCCAACAGGTTTTCTTTCAGAATTGCCCTGTATTTAGCTCTATCCATTTTCATCAACTCTGACCAGCTTTCCTGTCCCTGCTGAAGAAAAGCATCCTTACAGCATAATGCTGCCACCATCATGGTTCACAGTGACGATGGTGTGTTCAAGGTGTTGAGCAGTGTTACTTTTTTGCCACACACAGCGCTTTGTATTTAGGCCAAAAAGTTCAAGTTTGGTCTCATCTGAAAAGAACACCTTCTTCCACATGTTTGCTGTGTCCCCTACATTGATTATGGCAAACTACAAATAGGACTTCTTATGTAATTCTTTTAGCAATGGCTTTCCTCTTGCCACTTCTCCATAAAGGCCAGATTTGTGGAGTGCACAGCTTATAGTTGTCCTGTGGACAGATTCTCCCACCTGTGTGTGGAGCATTTTAAATTAAAAAGGGGTGTCATTTGTTCCGTATTTTCGAGTTGTGTAGCATCAATACAAACCATACAACCTGCATTCTGTACCGATTTGTGCTACTTTTCCTGATTGCGTAATAATCACTTCGTTCATCAGTTTGATTGGTTTAATACATTTAAGTTCAGTCCAGGACCAATCAGGGTCAAAGTGGGAAGTCTCTTGCCAGAGATGTGCTGGCAAGTGAGTCAATTTAAAACAACAGCGGCGACATCTTTAAATCCGCCTCTATCTTAACTTTTAGAGCTGAAACAAAAGCAAATGCCAAGATACAGACAAGATTGGGAGAGCACTGTCTCACAATTATTTATATACAAGCATCTCCCTGAAGCAGATACTATAATGACAGTTAATTGCAAATAATACATTTGGTATTGTACTTAAAATTAGACTTTAAATAACTTTGTATATGCATACATAATTTTTTTGAGTGTCATTGGTAATTTTGTTTGTTAATTTAGTTAATCAGTTATGGATCTGTTAAGTTAATAAGTTCATAAGATATGGCTCAAAACTTACAAGTTCCTATGTAATTGTTTTTCTGTTTCACCTTCACATGCTAATCAATATAATAACTATGTGTTCATAAGTGATGGAAGATTGAGTGCATCTGTTTACACTAATTTTGTTCAATGTTATGATTTTATGTTATGATTATTACCGCTAGCACTCCATCGTATCCATTTTCATTGTGGCCCCGAGGAGTGTGGCCACAACTTTTCTTTGTAGGGTGCTGGTTAACTCTGTCAACTCTCAAGGCTGTCAACTATTAGTGAGTCTTGCTATAGATTTCTTCATACTGGAGGGATAAAGACTCCAAATACTTCACACTGTGAGAGTTTTAGTGACTAGCTTATGTAGCTAGCCAAACAGGAAGTGATACTGAAAGTACTAAGCGGATGCTAGTATTCCGGTGACGATGCCCTCTGGTGGTGAGAGGGCGGAATCTTGACAACTAGATTCCTGTTAGCACATTTGTTTTTTTTTGTTTTTTTTATTAAATATCTTTTATCTTGATATCTTTTATTTCTTATTTTATAAAAGATATCAGACATGGAAATGATTTGTGTCAGCTTATTGGTGCTGGTAATTTATCAAGTTCAAGTTCAAGAAGCTCTATTGTCATTTTAACCATATATATATAGCAGAAACACAGTACACAGTGAAATAAAACAATGTTTCTCCAGGACCCCTTGGTGTTACACAAAACAATAACAACAAAGAGCCACTCAACAGAACAACAAAGAGCTAAAGACTAAAAGTAAATTGTCTTATAAACATAAAGTGCATGTGTGCAACCTAGTGCAAGACAGACAGTGCAAACATTAAACCAGTCTATACAGTACAAAAAACAGAACGGTGTACGGAACGTTAACTTAAACAGCGCAGACCAGATTATGAAAATGTTAAAAAAGAATGTGCAAATAGAAATGCACAATTAAAAAAGCAAGGTTAATGTGCAAACTGCATTTAAAGTGACCGTGCTTAACAATGTATTTTTGTGTTTACTTGTTGCTGTAAACATCGATTGTATTAAGTGTCTGTGTGTTAAGGAGCCTGATGGCTTGAGGAAATAAGCTGTTACACATTCGGGTTGTGAGTGCCCGAATATTCCAACCAGCAGCTTTAACCAATGAGCTACCACTTCCCTGTCTTTTGGAAACCAAATTTATTCAATAATGCTGTTTTTCTAGTCTTTGACTGTCCACTTACTGTAGGATACACCTACAGTGCTTACTGTAGGTGTATTCTTCTGTTCTCAGTTGAGTGAAAATGCATTCTAAGATTTCTGTTTACTACAAGTTAGTTTCTGTAGGCTTTCCGTAAACTAGAACTATGCTGGCATTTTCTGGTAATTTCTTTTCAACAAGGTGGTTCAGTCCATAGACTTGCTGCTCACAGGATTTTTTTCCTTTGTTTTACTATTTTGATTAATCTCAGACGTAGCTATTGAAATTGTTGTATAAGAAATTTTGAAAAGGTGAGCAGTTTTAGAAATACTAAAACAAGCTCATTTGGAACTGAAAATTATGCTATGGTCAAGATTACTTAATTTGTCCCCAGATTACTGTGTCGAAACGCGTTGGAAATGCCCCATTATAACTTTTGGCCTGAAGCAGTTGTGTAATCCATCCAGTCTGAAAGCAGTATGTCGGGTAGGGCGGGTAGCATCATTGACCAGAAAGTAATCCTATATAAACACAAGCCGCACCACATCTTGGTGAGATCACATTCAGCACAAGCAGGGATGGTGGGGGTATGGCACATGGTGTATACATAATCATGGTTACATACATAAACTAGAGATGTTCCCTTCAGAAACTCATTTTTTGACGTGAAGACCCTGGATCCCAGATTTGTTGCTACATTTAGGTTGTAAAATTGGAAAAGCCTTACAAATGTCTGACAAAGGCGCTCCTAATTCCAAGGCCTTGGAGGCCGCCATATCCCTGGTAGAGTGCCTTCTGAGCCCATTCAGGACCGGGAGACCAGAGGCCTCACAAGCTAGAGTGTTGGCCTCAATTATCCATCTGCTTATCATCTGTTTAGTGGCCCCTCTCTTGGGTGCACCAAAACAGGCAAATAGCTGATCTGACCTTCTCAACAGGGCTGGGAAGGTATGGCCTTTCCTGGTCTGTCCTGAAAAAGAGTTCCACAATGACATGAAATCTGCTAAGAGAAACAACCTGTTGATGCTGACTTCCTGTATATCTTGGAATCAATTTCAGGTAGCCTGGCTCCAGTCGAGTTTGGCCAATAGCCAGGCTCCCTAAAGCGTATTTCTGGCAGGGGGCGAGCTAGCTCGAGCTGTGTAATGCTTGCTGTGGTTGACAAATGGGGCATACCTTCTTTGACCGGGCCCCATGGTTGGAACCCCATGGGAGACCTCAAGCCCTGTAGCACCGCTGGTGTCAGGTGTAGTAAGTTGGGGACACTGTGGAGGTTCAGTTACTGTGTACTTTGGTATGGTAATGGACCTTGAACTCTCCCCAACCTAACACCTATCACTCTGAGGTCCCTGTCTGCTGTCGCTGCTTCATCACCTCAGTCTTTAACATCTTTGTGTAGGTACCTCTGGAGTTTTTTCACCTCCTGGAACCTCTCAACTACTGACTGTACATCGACTGGGGCATCCATAAGATATGCCCTATTCTTTTTTTTTAAGATGGAGGGGCTTAATCACAGGTCTGTCTAACTCCCTTTCTTCATCCAGGCCCCTTAGCAGGACTGCTTGGTATACCTGTAGCATTTGCATTGTATGTGGGCATGCACCTGTCTGACCTGCTGAAACATAAACTTTTCCCACCAAGGCAGATGTCATTTTTAATGCCTAGGTGGGTAATTAAGAGGCCCCCAAAGATAATGCATCCGGTGACAGAAAGCTGGCTAGCGTCTTTATAACTTAAGGCATGGCCTGGTAGCCATACTCCTTAGTATGTTATGTTATGTTATGTTAGAGTATGGCACACCATAACTGCTTAACAGACTCGCTGAATAGGGAGCTAGCAGTTAGGAAACGAGATAAGGCTAGGCTGATCTTTAAAAGGTCTTACCCTGGCGCCATGCGGCTTGTGTTTATATAGCATTACTTCCTGGTCTGTGACATCACTTGCCTGTGTTTGAATGTTTTCTGATTAAATTGATTGCAAAATGCTTCAGGCCAAAAGTTATAAAAGGGCATTCCTAAAGCATTTCGGTGCAGCTTGAGTTTCTAAAGAGTAAAAAAAAAATTCCCCATTCTGATGAACATCACCCTGAGCTGCATGATTTTTAAACTGCATGAATGCATACGTGTTTTTAATAAAAGTGGTGTATTTACAACCTGTGCATGTAGAGATGTGAGCTCAAAATATGTAGTCTGTTATGTTTTATAGAATTATATTTTTGTCCCATGTGTTATCTTTTCTGCTCTTTCTTATGTTGCCCTTGGGGGATATGGCTAGTCACAATTTTTCAGGCTGGTTACCATGTTGGCACGTAGCACTGTTTTTGGCTTTCTTTAAAACGAGCTGTCTTAAGTATCTTGCTTAGTTTGATTAAACATTTGTTACAGTGAACAAAATTAATAAATATCATTAAAAAACTCGAAAATTCGATCTGCCTGCTTATGAATTGTGTATTTGATTTATATCCGATTTATTACCAAATACGAATGAAGCCTGAATCCGATCTAAAAATATCAGAATCCATGTGCTTTTTTCTTGCTTACACTGCCATAAGTCAAATCTGATCTGTGTCACATTGGAGGAAAAAATCGAAATTGGTTCACTTGATATGTGCAGTGTAAATGCAGCCATTTTGGTTTCCTGGTGGAAATAAGAAATGGCAAAGAATGATAAAGACAATATGCAAACATTGTACGAAATTAATACAGTATACCTCTGCTAACACAATTTGCATCGTTATTATAACAGACAATGCTCGTAATATGGATGTGGATTTTAGTCGCACATCAAATGCTTTGCACACACAATAAAACTCACTACGCAGGCTGGACATTGGCTCAGTCGGGTAAGACACGTAGATGTTTTTTTTTCCACCAGAGTTCAATAGCTGGTGCGGTATTGATGTCTGAGCAGAAGCTGCTACAACTCCCACCACACAAATCAATAACAGACGTGGCAAAAAAAGGTTGTGATAAAACATTTTGCACAGTGTTTATATGTTATCAAATACCGAATATAATTCATTAAAATAGAAGTTTAATTTCATAAAGTACAAGTTGATTTAAAACTGCATTTGCATTTTGTTTTTCAGTTGAATAAAATTCTATTTTTTCCTGTATTTTTTTATTGAGGATTTTTATAAAAAGTCTAAAAATCTATACTTATTCTCATAGGATAAGTGTCTCGTCACACCTCTAGTGCATACGGTTGTAAAGTAAAAGTCATCGTTTTATTGCCCACATCTGGTGACACAAAAATATTTTGCTTGTTCCCATATAGCTCCAATTTCATTGGACATTGTTATTATTTAACCGATACTGTAGTGTTGACTGTCGGCATTATATGTTGACTAATCTAATGTATGTTGACACTGTGTCTTTTCAACAAGTTGGATGTAGCGTTATTATTGTGAAAAAGATATTTTATAGCTGAACAAGTATAACTTGACATCAGTATAGTTTTGGTTTTAGGACAATTTCGATAATAGGTTTTGATCCACTTTAAATGTTGGCTAGTTGACTGTATGTACTGATTCACTGTTACTGATTTATAAAATATTGTCAACTTTGCACAATAATGAATTTTCTTGAGGCAGCTTTAAACTTAGGAGAGTATGATTCCACCTTCACCTCCCCTAACACTAACACTTAACACTAACTTTCCATATGTAGTTTACTTAAAGATGGCTCACAAATACAGTACATACTCTGGTTCAGGTGGGTCACATCACTGTGACGTATATAACATAGCAACACATTACATAAAACTTTGCAGAAGGGAGTAGGGTTTGTGCTTATATAGAGTGTTTCTTATCCTATACATTTACTTTTCTGGCATGACTTAAATTTATTTAATTTTTTGTTAATCCAACTAAACAGTTGAGGAATAAGGGTCTTACTCAGGTGCCCAGCAGTGTCAATGTGATGATGCTGGGAACTGAACGCACAATCTTCAGGTCATAGTTTGCTCTATAGGCACATAATGTGTTTTCTATAGACAAAAAGAGTGTTTCAGTAGAGAGTATGTACTTATGTAGGTTTAATTTTATAGACAGGACTAGTGCTTTTATAAAATGTGAAATGGTAACGCAGTGGTTAAGGTGTTGGACTGATACCGGAAAGGTCAGGGTTCCTTTCTCAGCACGAATAAGTTGCGACTGCTGGGCCCCTGAGCAAGGCCATTAACCCCCAATTGCTTAGTTGTCTAAATAAAATAAATGTAGGTCACTCTGGATAAAAGCATCTGCCTAAATGCCCTAAAAATAAATATATAGACAAAACAGTCATCTATAGATAAGAAATATGTTTCTATAAAAAAGAAATTCTATACTGCGTAATTCTGTTAAATTGCTGTTTTCAAGAAATTACAGAGGCCCATTTTAAGTGAAACGAGAAAATGATATGAAACTTGTGATAACTAGAATTAACAGCAAAATTACCATGTGATACCAAGGGACGATGTTGTGATCTTGTGGTGGGGCAGAAAGGTTTTCATATATGCCATAATTAAAAATAAATTTCCACACTTGAGTGCCAGCTTTCTGTCTCACACTCAGAAGTGAATAAGGGTAAGAATAAACAAGAAGATGCCTTCAGGTCCAAATGAGACAGATACTTCACAACTAAAAAATTCATTTGGAGTCAATTTAATAAAGCTTTATTAGTATATTTGTTTATTCTGTACATGCTCATACCCATATAAGGTGAAGTGGCTAAAATATGGATAACACATCACATTCTAGAACTTGCTGTTTTTATTAGTATTATTATGCCCTCATGGTCCTGAACCTTTTATCCCCTTACAATTTCTGATTTTTGACTTTGTTATGTAAGAAGAGGGATTCTAGAGTTAGGTAAGATGAATGGTAAGCACATCACATTGGCATTAAAAACTGTTCTTATCAAATAAAATAATAACAATCATGATTAGTTAAAATCAAAAAAGAGGTCAAAAATGTTAGTAAAATGATGTTACTTTAACATCTTTAGACACAAAAAAATCGAACTAAGAATGTGTTTTTATGCAGCCTGTATGCTTAGCAATTGCTCTGATCTGTAAGGTGGCAGAAAGAGGAAGAGACAACGCTGACTCACTGCGTTTCACACACGCCCTTGTGTCGCTTACAACATGGGGCCATGTTACAGCACTTCCCGAGGACTGTATGAAGGCTAAATCTCTGTTAATCAGTTGCCCAGATTAAACAGATTTCGATCAGCCTGTATTTATTAAATTGCATTGCAAGTTTTTTTTTCCAAACTCTCTATAGGAAATAGTTTTAATGGGTTTCACTTACGCCAGATTGGTAGATAGTTGTAAATAGCTCTGAAACAATAGAATGTGTCCTTATAAAATTATTAATGACAGTCTAATACAGGTTTATTTAACTTTAATAGGGGACCCTTAAGTATACTTTTGCGCTGCTGAATTTTTCCATATCTGTGAAACAGAGGTTTATGAGTAAACATGGTATAAATTTACAGCACAAAAGATCAGGTTCTGCTTGGCCAGAGTTTATGTTTGCTTTGCACTAACATGAATAATATGATTACATTATTATATTATATACATATTATATAGAGGTTTATTTACAGCAGATTCAATCATTACAAAATATAATAGCAGAAGTAAATATAATCAGCTTTATACTGGCTATAGTTTGGTACCTGCTATATTAGGATAAAAGCCAGCTGGATCGAACAATGTACACTTTCTTATTTATAATTAGGTTTGGAAGAATTGACAATAGTATTAGATGATATTATTTTAAGCTAGATAATAGTAACTAGTCTAATTGAACAATTGAAATGTTTTTTTAAATGACAGACTGTCTGCATTTTAAAGATATTCAGCAATTAATCTGTCATGTAGCTTGTTAATTGCCTTCTTTTGGTTTGGTTTGTATCCTATATGAACTAAACTTTTGTCTAAACAAGTCAAAAATTTTTTTACAGTTGCATCACTATACTCCAATTCCATAAGTATTTTTGCTTCTGTCTACCAGCAAGCATAGTTTATATTAAATTATCAAAATTTATACTGAGCTTAGTTAAACCCTATTAGTCGCCACTTTTATTTATACTCCCATATTTAATTTTGAAGTTTTGCAAGCAATCATGTTCTTGTTGATAAGTAATAGGCAACAAACCTAATTAATACTAGGGTAAGCAGTGCAATTCTGGTTTCTTTTTGACCTCCGTGAAGTTGGCACCCCATGAAAAGAAATAATCAGCAAAAGTATGCCATTTGTTTGTGCTATGCTTGTGCTGATTTGTGCTGCAAAAACAAGCGTTTGTGCTGGTTTGGTTTTTGAGATATTAAGCTTTATTTTTATGACAGTGTGATGTCACTCTCCACCCCATGTTGCTCAAATCGTTCCAAACCAGCGCCGTTCGTTTGTGCTCAATTTGTGCCCGTTTGTGCCATTAAAACAAACACTGTATCTATTTTCCTTCCTTAGATATAAGCAAAGTATTTCCGGGAGCTGTGACATCACTCTCCACCCCAGTTCATCCAAATCACACAAAACCGGTGTCATTTGTTTGTGCTGGTTTGTGCCATTAAATTGAACCTTGTATCTATTTCACTTCCTTAGAAATAACTAATAGAATAACGTCTCTCTCCACCCCATACCGCTCAAGCATTTTTCAGTCCTTAAAATCAAATTTATTTATAAAGCTCTCTATCTCACTATCATTTAATAATAAAAAATAATTGGCAAAAATATTCAACTTCAATGAAAGAAAACAGTATTGCTAGTCTAACCACATTGTTTTTTAAGCCTTTAAATGTTAAATATTAACTTGATGAGCATTTTGGAGATAAGCATTTTATGCACTTATGTTAAGAGTCTGGTTCGCAATATATGCGGCAGACCCACTTTTCATTCTGTTAACTCCTTTTCAAAAGAGAGATTTGGTCAAGTCAAGGAAACCTCACCTGCTGCATCACTTGACATGAAAAAAGCAGCAGAAATAAGGACATTCTTGTATGATTTAATTAATATTGCAGCTGGATGTGGCTTTTAACTCTTGTTGCTGTATTTTAAAAATAAATATAAGCTACCAGTCACTTGGGGGTTTTAACACTATAATTATTTTTCAAAAACAATTTTAGAGGACGACATAGTATTATATGGCATGGTATGGTATGGTATGGTATGGTATGGTATGGTATAGTATGGTTGCGATCTTACTTTCGTCAAATATATTACTTTTTACTTAACTACATTTTCTTTAAAAACAGTTTTTATTTCTGAGTAGATAAAAACTTAACTGGCAATGTCAGTCCAGTTGGTACAGACATGGCCAAGGCTATTTCAGTATGCATTTATAAGTTTACAGTTACATTTACGGTATTTCGCAGACGCCCTTATCCAGAGCGACTTATATTAATCATTTATACAACTGAGCAATTGAGGGTTAGGTGCCATGCTCAGGGGCCCAGCAGTAGTGGCTTGGTGGAGCTGGAAATCAAACCCACAATCTTTGGGTTGGTAGTCTATCACCTTAACTATGAGCCACCACTTCCCTTCTGGATTGAGTACACAAGAAGTTTTGTATTGAGTATGCAAGAACAGGGTCACACTGTTGACCAAGCATGGTTCTCGCACCTGGTGTCGCCTCTGGTTGGCCATCCTCTTCAGGAGAGACCTCCATCTGCAAGCATGGGGGAGCCCTAGTGCACCCCTATCAAAGTTATGGAAACTGTGAGCATGGCCCATAAGGGGGCAGAGGTCCTAGCATTAAGTCTCTCGACTAAGACCATACTCCAGTCCAGAGCTCCTGCCTTGCGGAAACTCTATGCATGGACATGAAACATTTCTGTCTCCTAGTGCAGAAACAAATAGACACAGTTTTGTACCGGATTGGGGACCCCTCCTATGAGCGGCTGTAGGAGGCATCAGATAAACAGCTGACAATAAAAACTTCCCTTCAGGAAGAGGGATTGTGATCTCCAGGCTTTGTGCACCTTGCCATCATGTCTGGACTTCTGTGACTTATACCAAAAAAGGCAGATATTAGAGTTCAATGTGAGCACTGGGTACATACATCCACAGAGTTCCCTCATCAGCTGTTTGTCCAAAAGATGGGCTGTGGCCACCAAACTGCCAATAAGCATATGGGTGTTGGAGACCATCAGTCTTGTTAACAAGACCTAGTCCTTAAAGGGTGGAGGGCACACTCTATTAGGGGTTTTGTGGGTACTACCGTTGGACAATTGTAGGGCAGTTGGGTGGGCTACCCCACAACTCCAGGATCCAGGGTTCTTGCATCATACCTGACGGTGCAACAATGACTTGGTGCTATGGACTGCTGATCGGAAGATCATGGGTTCCCAAAGACAAATGCTAGTTATTGCACGCTGCCAAATGCACACAAGACCAAGAGTGGAAACCCTGGTGAAAACCATCAAGTTTAAACAAAATGATCATTTTTTCTCCTGTTTGCTTTTAGTGTGTTAAGTGTGTAATATGCTGTCAAGCCTTAACTTATATCTCTCTCTCTTTATCCCTCTTTCTCACTCTCTTTCTCAAGCTCAGTCCTCTTTTGGTATAAGTTAAACAGATGCACTTTACACTTACTGCAAAGACACTTACTGAACTCTGCGACAGAAATAGACTCAGCACTGAATAGAAACAAAAGGATAGTAGTCAGGAAAAACATGGGACTGCCAAGAGCTAAATCCTGAGTTACTGTTTGCTTGCTAAAACTACATTACATTATGTCCTGCTGGAACAGAAAATCACTTGCTCTTTAACCAACACACTTTTTTTTATAATAAAAAAAAATTTATACTGTACATTTAGAAGAATACTATTTTTAGATAAATACATTTTAATTGCTTCAGCTAATGGCATATTTTTGGCATTTTTTAGCTGAAGCAATGGCATATTTTTGGCATTTTTTTAAGCTCTACTAAAAAGAAAATAAGACGTGGGGGAGTAAGGACGAAAAGTTCTGTTTATTCTCGTGTTATGATTAAATTCTGCAGCTAATTGCATTATTTTTCTTAGATTAACAGAAATTTTCATCTGTTTTTATCTACAGTAGGTGCAGCTGTTGAAGAAGCTGGTGGTGATTTAAGTGTCATGTTTTATGTTACGATTGTTTTTTTTGTTTTTTTTGATTAGTATAGTAGTTAGCGTCTCAATTGAAAAAAATATCAGGAATCCTGGCAGCATTACAAATTATATTATGTTATATTATATTTATATAATTGATGTTTTATGTTGTTATGATGTTTTATTTATATAATTGATTTTAATAAACTAAAAATACAATGCTCTAATAATTGAAATACACATGAACAAAATATTAATAATCATTCATATAACCATAATTAATACAATGCAAATATACTATATTTCATATATTTCATACACTAAATTCTGAATGGCTTAAAGGAAATTTGTATTCTGGATGTGAATATTTTAAAATGCTGTATCTTTGTCATCCCTAATAAGATAACTCGGCAACTATCACATGGTATAACACCAAACAACTATTGCATGCTGTTGGGTACTCCACAGAATAAATGTTCACTTCCTTCCTTATCCCTTCAGCTTACAGCTGAAGACTTTTAAAGGAATATGACTGTGTGTATATTGTCCTCAACTACTTAGGGTTGTTGTTACAATTTGAAGCTTCAAACTGCGGCTGTACAGAACTCCTTTATTCAGCCAAATATACCCCTATAATCTCCTTGGGTCATTAAGCACAACAAAGTGCTTTTGTTTTAACATTTCCCAAATCATTTTCACTTGCTTACTGGCTTGCACACACATACACCTTCGAACGTCTGTGGCTTTGGCTGTTTATTAGTGATAGTTAGTGAACAGAGGCACTGGGCTCGTCTATTTGGACCGAAATGTGTTTAGAAAACAAAAACACTTTTTAAAAAAAATAAAGGCGGCATTAAATCAGTACAAAAGTTTGTTATTTTTAGGGTCTTGCATGCTGATATGAACGCCCTTCCAAGTAGGAAGCAAACCACTGCCATGCTGTTCCACAAATGCCGAGACTGCTTAGAGTGGACAGCAGGATCTCGTAATTGACACTGTCGAATGCAGCTGAAAGGTCGAGTAGGATGAGGACAGATGACAGTTTGGATGATCTGGCGGCATGCAGCTTCTCAGTGACAGCCAAGAGGGCAGTCTCTGTAGAATGAGCAGCTTTGAAGCCAGACTGATTGGGATCTTGAAGGTTGTTCTGTGTGAGAAAGAGGGACAGTTGATTATAGACAGTGCGTTCAAGTACTTTAGAAAGAAAAGAGAGAAGTGATACCAGTCTGTAGTTGGTGATGTCTGAGTTTACCCTAGTTCTCAGCTGTAGTTTAACACTAAACAATATAAGCTATATTGTGCCTTATTGTGTCTATGTGGGTGGTGCTATGAACAAAGATTCCTTCTGAACAATTGTGTGTTCTTGTGCGCCCATGTCAGTTTGAAGTAGTTCAGTTCTGGGTGTTAAAAAGCTTGAAGGCCTAAGTGAAGAAATAGTTACACATTTTGGTTGTGAGGGCCAAAATTCTGCAGCTCAGGATGCTCTTGATGGTCCCTCTTTAGAACATGCTCTGGAAGGGAGATAGGCTTTCCTCAGCCATCGCAGTGCTGAGTTTTTTTTGCTGATTGAGCTGGTAGTGACCGGGTGAGGTTCTCCATCAGATGGAAACCAAGGAATTTGGATGAATTTGGATGAGGATTTCTACTAAGCATTCATCGATGTCAAGCAGAGAATGTTCACTCTGTGTTCCTCTGAAGTCAACAAACAGTTTTGTCAATGTTTAGAGACAGGTTTTTGGCTCTACACCAGGCTGTTAGCTTTTGCACATCCTCTCTGTATGCTTATTAGTCATTCTTGCTGATGAACCCCACCACAAACTTGCTATTGGCAAATTTACCAATGTGGTACCAAGTGCATTGCTTCACAATCATGAGTCAGCAGAGTGAACAGCAGTGGGCTGAGTACACAGCCCTGCTGGGCCCTAGTCCTCAGTGTGGTGGTGACACTGCTTCCAGTCTGGACTGACTGAGGTCAGAAAGTCCAGAATCCAGTTGCAGAGGGAGGTTTTCTGGCCCAGTAGACTTAGCTGTTCGATCAGGTGCTGAGGATTTATTGTGTTGTATGCTAAACTGAAGTCTCTGAACAACATTCAACATAAGTGCCTTTAATGTTCAGATGTCTGAGGGCCAGATGGGGGGTTTGTATCATATGCAAACTTTAAGGGGTCTAATGAAGGTGGAAGCAGGGTCTTGATGTGCCTCAGAAAAAATCCTCTTCAAGCATTTGATCACAATTGTTGTGAGTGCGACAGAGGCAGGAGAATGTTGACTTTTTTGGCATGGGCTTATGTAGTGCAATGGTTAAGTTGTCGAACTGCTAAAATGGAAGATTTTAGGGTTGATTCCCAGCACCACTGCTAGACCCTTGAGGAAGACCCTTAAACCCAAATTACTCAGTTGAATAAATGAGATAAATGTAAGTTTGGATAGGGGTTCTGTAAATGTAAATATTGAAGATGCCAGGAAAACTTTTACCCCTCTACCAAAGTTCTCCTAGAGTTTTTCTCATCCTCACAGAGCACCTAGTGGTGCAAATTTTGACAACTTTGTTAAACTGGTTAAATAAATCTGAATGTCATCAGCATAAAGATGATAAATGTGTTTTTATTAAATGAGGCCTAATGTCATAAAAAATAGTAACACAATCAATAGAAAATAACGAGAAAGTGAATAGTCAACCCCACCATTTTAAACCATTTTCAAAACACACAACAAATAAACACTTAAATTGCTGAGTAGGTAAATGTTTTTCAGAACAACTACTCATAATAGTATAGTACTTTACACACAGCCTTCATATAAATATATATTTTTTATTGTACCTTTTTTTAAAACATTTTTTTTGCAATCTTATACAGGCTTAAATAATGCTTTGTACTTTTTTGTAACCTTTTTATCATTAAAATACATAAACAATATGCAGCTTTTTAAAATATTTTCGCATATGGAAATTAGTTTTTATGTGCCAGCTGTCTAAACAGGACACACTATTCGTTTGTCCATTATAAACTGAAATGATCAGTCTATAATGTTAACGTGAGAAAGAATAACAAAAAAATATCTCGAAAAGCGCATTTCAGAAAAGCTATTAATTGATTTTCATTCTAATGAATGAAAAAAGTATTTGACGACGGCAAAAGAACTTCTTTTAGCTGTTACCTTTTAGGGGTCGCCACAGTAAATCATTTGTCTCCACCTAATCCTATTTTCTACATCCCCTTTACTTACAACCACTAACTCTTTGGTGTTCCTCTTTGCCTTCTGCCTGGTAGCTTTATTTCTAAAATCCTCCTACCAATATATTCACTATGCCTCCTGGGCATAAAGCCATACTGCTACTCACAAATATCTACTAGCCTCCTTAACCTAGCTCCCACTACTCTTTTCCATATCTTTATTGTATGACTTTATGCCTCTGTAGTTATTACAAATCTGCACATTACCCTTGTTCTTAAAGCTAGGCACCAGTACACTTCTCCTCTATTCCTCAGGCATGTTCTCTCTTAATAAAATCCTGTTAAACAACCCAGTAAGAAATTCCAATGCTAGACATTTCCACACCTTCACCGGTATCTCTTTAGAACCAACCGCCTTTCCTCGTCCATCCTTTTCAAATGTACTATCCTAACCATCCTTACTTCATATGTACTAATCTTTTCAACTTCATGCTCCACATTGTTTACCTCTTCTACCCTGTTATTCCTCTCATCATCCTTATTTATCCACACTTGAAAGTATTCCTCCCATCTTCTCTGTACACTCCTCACTTGTGAGCACCTTTTCATCTCGATCCTTAATAACCCTAATATCTTTCCCATCTTTATCCCTCTTCCTTGGGAACCTGTACAAGTCCTTATCTACTTTTCTAGTGTCTAACCTAGTGTACAACCCATCATATGCATCTGCTTGGCCTTAGCCACTTCCCTCTTCACTCTGTGCCATAAATCCTGGTATTTCTGTCTACTTTTATCAGACCTTTCCATGTCCCACTTCTTCCTGGCTAACCTCTTCCTCTGTATGCTATACTGAATTTCCTCATTCGACTACCAAGTATCCTTATATTCTTTCCTCCTCCTATATGACACACCTTGCACCTTTCTTTCTGTCTTTCTGATCACTTCTGCTGTTTGCCATTCATCTAGAAACACTGACTGCCCAGAGCCTGTTTTAATTCCTGTCTAAATTCTTCACAGCATTCTTCCAACTTGAGTACCGATTCAATACTACGAGTCTTGCTACTCTTCCACTTTGTCCCCTGTAAACAAAATAACCTTACTTCTCTCCATCATATCAACTAGTTCTCTACCTTTTCTTGTTATTGTCCCAACATTTAGCACCCCGGCACCCCGTAGGTCAACGGCATATTTTGCATATTTAGATTTGGCATGTAGAATGTTTTATATCGGATTCCCTTTCTGACACAACCCTCTCTATTTATCCACCCCTTTGGCTATATTATTCAGTGGCCCACTCCAGGACTTCTTCTTGAGCCACTTCTTTGTTGCCTTGGCTGTGGCTTTTGGGAATACCCATCCAAGAAACATTTTTAATGCCCTGGCTGAGGAAAGGAACTTTTCATTCAAGATTTGATGGAACATGGCTCTGTTCATTGTCTCTCTGATGCAATGAAATTGTCCTTTTCCCTTAGCAGTAAAACACCCACAAAGCATGTTTCCACCTCTATGTCTGATAGTGGGGATGTTGTTCTTGGGGTCATAGGCAACATTCCTCCTCCTCCAAAATTTGTGAATTGAGTTGATGATGAAGAACTTGATTTGGGTCTCATCTGACCACAACACTTTCATTTGTTTTCCTCTGAATCATTCAAGTGTTCACTGACAAACTTTAGACAGGTCTGTACATGTGTTTTATTGAGGACACTGCAGAATTTCAGTCCTTCATGGTAGTGCAATACCAATTGTTTTTTTGGTAACTATAACCCCAGCTGATGCCACCTTCTCACCAACATGCTTGTCTTGAAGCCCATTTCAACCTTCTGTGGGTCTTTAATTTTGTCCCTAACATCCTTGCACAGCTCTTTGTATTTGGCATGGTTGAAAAGTTTGTAACCTAATTGATTGATTGCATCTGTGGATAGGTGTCTTTATACAGGTAATAAGCTGAGATTAAAAACATTCCCTTTAAGATAGTCCCTTTAAGAAAGAGCTGCTAGTTTCAGTTCATACCTGTATAAAAGACACCTATCCACAGAAGCAATCAATAAATCAATTGGAAGCTAAAAATCATGCTGATTAATAGGGGATCAAATACTTGTTTTACTCATTAAAATACAAAACAATTTATAACTTTTTTGACTTCTGGATGATTTTGTTGGTATTCTGTCTCTCACTGTTGGAATAAACCCACTATTAAAATTATAAATTGATCATTTTTTTGTTATTGGGAAAATGAATAAAATCGGCACGGAATCAAGTACATTTTTTCCCTCACTGTGTCATAATCACATTGGTGAAGGGTCACACACACCAATATGTGTCTTTTTAATACAGTAATTACTATTACAAACTTATTTTATCTCACAAACAAGAAATGCAGAACTTTTAATGCATAGACTTAAAAGTCTATATTGACAATATATCAGACTATTGCTTAACAATCATTCCGCCATCCCACATTCCTCTTCTCCAGCTTTCTGAAATCTGGCAACCTTTTTTAAATTATTGTAATAATCTTATCATGTGTGTTCGACATGACTCTCTGGCGGATTCAGCAGGTTGGCAAGAAGAGTTCTCTGATTTTATGTTGTCTCATGGCACAACCAAGTGGCTCATTATGCTGTCTGGATTCCTTTGCTTTGCTTTAACACTCTAAATTTAAGACACTCTAAAAATTGGACAGATAATATTAGGAGCAAATTATCAACTAAAACTTGACTGGTACCCAAATGATACAATCATTTATGGTATCATGGCAAGAATTTATTACAAGACCTCATAACTTTAGAAAGCATGATCAACCTGTGATTTTCTGGTATTACAGTTGTTCAAATATGAGTTAAATTGAATGCAGAATCTAATATCTGGTAGATATAATTCATTCCGCGGCTGCATGACTGTGTACGTATGTGTTTGAATGTGTTGTATTTTGTATGTAAGCATGTAATCGTATGTATGGCAGTAGAAATAAGAATCCAAAAGTATTGGTTCACTTCAAGAACAGCTTTAAATTAATCAGAAAAGAAGCACCAATTGTAGTTTTGCAATAATTGTGCCATTATGACTTGGTATATCTCACAACAACAATGTTCTAAAACTTTAACTACCATTTAAAGTTAATAAAATATACTCTTAGAACAAATCTAATGATTTGAGAGAAGGATACATTTTAAATACATTTTACATCAGAAGGATACGTCCTGTACATTTTAGTATCTACTGTGTAAATAGTTCTTGATATTGGACTCGCATACTTAGACATTTCTGTATGTGTATGTATGTGTTTTTGTGTACACCGTCCAGGTGCCTTACTGTGTGTGTCTTAGTACACAGGCCCTGTCCCAGCAGAGCGCGAGTCTCCGATTGCACGGAGCGAGATGTCTCCGAGCCGGGCGCAACACTCGCCCCCTACACATAGACCCAATCCCTGCTGCTTCTGCTGGTGTTGCTGTTGTAGCTGCTCTTGGTATGATTCTTACACCAGTCCTAATCGTCTAGTCTTAATCATTCTCAATTAAGTTTCTATTTAACTGTTTTTATAAATACAAAGTAAGTAACATAAAATGCACAGAATATATCTTACCAACTAATGTGTAAGGTAATTTATAATGGAAAAATATTATACCAAAAATAAATGTCATTATGGTGGCGCTCAAGGATTTACATGCCCAACCTTGCTACTCTCTCTGTCTGTCTATCTTTGTCTTACAAACGCATTTACACACACACACAAACATTAATAGCCACTTGGGAATGTTTTATGGCCTAATAACATAGCTCTTCTAGATCTATTTCTAGATCTAAAACACACTATAAACAATAGCATAAAGCTGCAACTAGAAGATCCACACGTCTGTTATGTGTAAGTGGTGGACCACAGTGCGGTGGTAATGGCATGCTGAAGCAGAGCCTGAGGTTTTACTTAATATAACACACCACAAAGTGCATGGGCAAAAGTCACAGCACAAAGGTTATGTAAATAAAATTGTTGAATAATCATAAAAAAAATTAAAAATTTATGTGAAGGATAATGCAAAAAAAGATTGCACATAAATGTAACATTTTAGTTATGGTAAATACATAATTCCAGATTTTCAGCAGATATGTAAACACCTAGAGTGGGATGCTAGCCTTTTTCCATAACCCAGGACTGCAGCACCACACATGCTTTACTGCATCTCTGTGTGAAAAATAGCATATGTATGTGTACAATAATAGAATGAGCTGGATAGTGTATGTATTAGGAATGTTTGTCCCTTCATGTCATGTGTATTTATGCGCATGTGTAAGTATGTGTACATGTGTGTGTGGCCAGGCCAAGATAATTCGGGCACAACTGTTATTTCTCAATGCCGTTTTACCACCTTCCAGTCTTGCTATTAGGAGAGAAGATGAGAGTCGCCGAAGATTAAAAGCCCAGGAGACTAAGCTGGAGACCATACCAAACTGTGAAGCTTGGTAAGATTATAGATACACAATTTAAAGCATACATTCAATACAGAATTTTCAGTGGCCTGAAGCATGTGTGTAATCTGTCTAATTAAGAAGCATTATGTCACAGGCGGGTGACATCACTGACCTGGAAGTAATGGTATATAAACACAAACTTTAACCTCAAACTTGAAGCCAGAGGCAACAAAAAAGACCTTAAGTTCAAGGAGCTTTATTGTCATTCCAGCCATATATAGTAATTGCAGTACACAGTGAAATGAGATAACGCTTCTTCAGGACCCCCTGGTGCTACACAAAACACAGAATTTCACAAAACAACAAAGAGCCACTGAACAGAATAGACATAAAGTGCATGTGTGCAACCTAGTGCAGACAGTGCAGAACAGACAGTGCAATAAACAATACAAAAATTACAAAGACAAGGCAAAAAAGACAATAAAGAACAGAACAGAACGCTGGACAGAACATTCAATAGCGCCAACCATATTGTAAAATGAGGTAAGACATGGAATGGGCAAATTAACAACAATATTGTGCAAATAGCATTGTAAAGTTATTGTGCTTAACAAAAAATGGGTTTTTTTTATTTATTTTTTTTTTGTGTTGAATGTCTGTGTGTAGGTAGTTCCGTTCTGTTGAGCAGCCTGATGGCTTGAGGGTTACGTGTGTGTGCATATTTTTAAGTTGAGGTAGTTCAGATCAGTGTGTTGAGCAGCCTGATGGCTTAAGGGAAGTAACTGTTGCACATTTGGGTTGTGAGGGCCCGAATGCTACAGTACAGGGCAGGAGTGTGAAGAGTGAATGTGAGAAGTGTGTGGGCTCCTCCACAATGCTGTTGGATTTGCGGATGCAGCATGTGGTGTAGATGTCCGTTATAAAGGGAAGAGAGACTCCAATGATCCTCTCAGCTGTTCTCACTGGCCTCTGCAGAGTCTTGCGATCCAAGACAATGCAGTTCCCAAACCAGGCAGTGATGCAGCTGCTCAGAATGCTCTCGATGGTCCCTCTGTAGAACATGGTCAGGATGGGAGGTGGAAGTTGGGCTTTTCTCAGTCTTTGCAGGAAGTAGAGGTGCTGCTGGGCTTTTTTACTAATAGAGCTGGTGTTGAGTGACCAGGTGAGGTTCTCCGTCAGGTGGACACCAAGAAATTTAGTGTCCTTGATGATCTCTACCGAGGATCCGTCGATGTTCAGCAAAGAATGGTCGCTCTTTGCTTTTCTGAAGTCAACAACTATCTCCTTAGTCTTCTCAACGTTCAGAGACAGATTATTGGCTTTACACCAGGCTGTTAGCTGTTTCACCTCCTCTCTGTATGCTGACTCGTCGTCCTTGCTGATAAGACCCACCACGGTTGTGTCATCAGCGAACTTGCTTAATTTGCTTAATTTACAGATACTAATTAAACTGAACTGAGTGTTTTAGTGAGTGTTTACTGTTGTCCTAGTATTGACACACTATTCTACTATTTGATTCTCTAAAGCTGCTTTGATCAATTGACAATCTTTATTGTTAAAGGCACTATATAAATAAAAGATGACTCAATTTGAATTCAACGTGTGTGTGTGTAAGATTATAAAGAACATCTCAGAATGCCTGATAGAAAGCTAAAAAAGGCAACAAGCATGCAGTTCAGGCAGTGTGTTTATCCACACTCAAGACATATTTCAGGCTCAGATACACACTCGCAATGTGTCCCATCCCTAGGAGTGGAGCATTGTGAAAGACTTCCAATGTGCTTGCTGCACTCCTCTGGTCATTGTTTAAGGAGGCCAGAGGCTCAGGAGTCTGCTACTAAAAGATGCTTGCAAATACAATTATTTGTCTGTGTTGGTGCACCCAAAGAAGGTTGGCAGAGGATGGGTGGTTGAGACCATATCTCTAGCCTATAAGGCCACTGGCCTCCCAGTCCTGGAAGGGCCCAGAGAACACTCTATTAGAGGTATGACTGCCTTTAAAGCATTGGCCTTATCTATTTTGGATATTTGTAGGGTGGCAGGATTGTCCTCTTCACACATTTGTCTGGTTTTATAACATGAACCTGAAAGGGGCCAGAGTCATTGCCTCACAGTAGGTCCTACATACACAGGACAGTGATGTGGAGATATGGCAGTTTGTGTATGTAATTCCTAAAGCGTATTGATGCAGCTTAAGTTTCCAAAAAAAGAAAGTCTCCAGGTTACATATGTAACTTTGGTTTCCTAAGGAAACGAAATGGTGTGTCACATCCCTGTCTGAAAGAAAGCTTACCACAGTATGACGCATGTTAAGCATTACAATTAATTGTAAGTATTCCCAGAGAAGAGAAAGTAGTATTAGCCAAGAAGAAGTGGGACATAAAAAGGACTGAATAAAAGAGACAGAAATACCAGGGTTTAAGGCACAGAGTGAAGATGAAGGTGGCTAAGCCCAAGCAGAAGGCATATTATGAGTTGTACACTAGGTTAGACACTAAAGAAGGAGACTTGGTTAGCAAGGCAAAGGGATCGAGATGGGATGAATGTGCAGAAGAAGTGAGGAGAATGTACAGAGACGATGGAAGGAGTACTTTGAAGTGTTAATAAATGAGAAAAAAGAGTAATGAGAAAAGGGTAGAAGTGGTAAGCAATGTGGAGCAGGAAGTTCAAAAGATTAGTTCATATGAAGTAAGGATGGCTTTGAAAAGGATGGTCCTGATGAGATACTGTGAAGATGTGGAAATGTCTAGGAGAGGCAGCAGTGGAATTTCTTACTAGATAATATAACCTGAGAAATGGAGAAGTGTACAGGTGCCTATCTTTAAGAACAAGTCCCTCTCTCCTTCTTTAGTGTCTAATCTAGTGTACAACTCATAATATGCCTTCTGCTTGGGCTTAGCCACTTTCAGCAGAACAGTGGTGAGGTGTGCAGTAGGGCAGACAGAGGAGTTTAAAGTGGAGGTGGGACTGCTGTGGTGATGGTTTGATGTTCACAGACGAGGTCAGACAGAAATCCCTTTTGACAATTATGTTTGCGGATGACATTGTGATCTGTAGTGAGAGCAGGTGGAGGTTAACCTGGAGAGATGAAGGTTTGTTCTGGAGAGAAGAGGAATAAAAGGCAGTCGTAGCAAGACAGTGTACATGTTTCTAAATGAAATAAAGGGAAGTGGAACAGTGAAATTACAGGGTGAAAAAGGGTAAAAAGGTACATGGGGTCAACAGTCCAGAGTAATGGAGAGTATGTAAAAGAGGGAAAGAAGCGAGTACAGGCAAGTTGGAATAGGTGGAGAAACATGTCAGGAGTGACAGTAGTGAGACCAGCTATGATGTATGCTTAGAGACAATGGCGCTGAGAAAGAGACAGGTTAGAGCTGGAAGTAGCAGAGCTAAAGATGTTGACATTTTTTTGGGAGTGACGAGGTTGAACAAGATTGGGAACAAGTTCATCAGGGGGATGGCTTATGTTAGATGTTTTGGGCAGAAAGTCAGGTAAGCCAGATTTCAATTCAATTCAATTCAGTTTTATTTGTATAGCGCTTTTTACAATGGTGATTGTCACAAAGCAGCTTTACAATTGAAGAAATTATGAAACAGAATTAAACAGAAATCAGTTTGTCCCCGATGAGCAAGCCGGTGGCAAGGAAAAACTCCCTGAGATGAGATAGGAAGAAACCTTGAGAGGAACCAGACTCAACAGGGAACCCATCCTCATTTGGGTGAAAACAGGTAGCAGGGATCATGTGGTTACATTGTGTGTGTGTAAACAACTATAATTATTAGTCCTTAGCAAGCAGCCGGAACGTCTTTATGGCAAAGTGGGTCGTCCTAGATCGCCCTGGTGATGCATCATCTGCTGGGCAGGTCGCAGGGAAGGGTCCCACAGGAACGGGTCGGAGGTGGGGTCTGGATCACCGGCAGCTCCGTTGTGGCGTATGTAACTCAACAGTGAGAGAGAGAGAGAGAGAGAAAGAGAGAGAGAGAGAGAGAGAGAAGAGAGAGAGGGAAAGGAAGGCAAAAAGAAGGAAAACAGTTAAGTGACAATGTAATCACACGGTTTGGATTGATTAAATGAATAATGTAGAGTGCAAGGATGGACTCCGGCAAGACTAACTAGGTCAGCATAACTAAAAGGAGAACCGGAGGGAAACACAGACATTAGGGCTCCCTGATATGTTAAGCAACCAGCCGCTCTCATCACTGTGATCAATAAGAGAGGGGAAGACAGCATCTAAACATACCAGATCACCTTAATACTCAACACCCATGAGTCCCCCGGATCTGCTCCTTTATCTAAGGGGAATCAAATACAAAAGGCTTGATTGAATAAGTACGTTTTTGGACTTAAACACTGAGACTGTGTCTGATTCCCGAACATACATAGGGAGGCTATTCCATAGCATTGGGGCTTTGTAAGAAAAGGCTCTGCCCCCTGCTGTAGTTTTTATAATGCGCGGTACTGACAGGCAGCCTGCATCCTTTGATCGAAGTAGGCGTGGCGGAACGTAAGACACCAGAAGTTCGCTTAAGTACTGCGGTGCGAGACCATTTAGAGCTTTATAAGTTAAAAGTAGTATTTTAAAATCGATGCGGTGTCTCACTGGGAGCCAATGCAGTGTGGATAGGACTGGTGTGATGTGCTCGTATCTTTTAGTTTTAGTGAGGACTCTCGCTGCTGCGTTCTGGACTAACTGAAGTTTATTAATGCACCTAGTTGAACATCCAGACAGTAAAGCGTTACAGTAATCCAGCCTGGATGTGATAAACGCATGAACTAATTTTTCGGCATCAGTAAGCGACAAGATATTTCTTATTTTAGCGATATTTCTAAGATGATAGAACGCTATCCTGGTAATATTGTCGACATGGGCTTCAAATGAGAGATTGGAGTCTAAAATCACACCCAAATCTTTTACTGTTGCACTTGGTGAAACAGAAAGACTGTCTAGGGTTAAGGTGTGATCAGGAAGCTTACTTTTAGCTACCTGTGGTCCTAGAACCAGAACCTCCGTCTTGTCAGCGTTAAGCAAGAGGAAATTGGATAACATCCAATCTCTTACTTCCTTCACACATTGCTCAATATTATGAAACTGGCCTTTCACATCAGGCCTTGATGAGACGTATTACTGTGTGTCATCGGCGTAACAGTGGAAACTGATATCATGCTTACGAATTATGTTTCCCAGAGGCAGCATGTAAAGAGAGAAAAGAAGTGGGCCTAAAACCGAGCCCTGTGGAACACCATACTTTACAAGGGAGCACGCAGAATAATCACCATTTAAATCTACAAACTGGTAACGATCGGTTAAATAGGACCTGAGCCACGTAAGAGCTGTTCCTTTAATTCCTACTAATTTTTCTAATCTGTGAAGAAGAATATCATGATCTATGGTGTCGAAAGCCGCACTAAGGTCAAGTAATATAAGCAACGAGACACAGCCTTGGTCGGATGCCAGTAAGAGGTCATTAGCTACTTTGACCAGTGCCGTCTCTGTGCTGTGGTGAGGCCTGAATCCTGATTGATAAAGTTCGTGTATGTTATTTCTTTGTAAATATGAACATAGTTGCGCTACTACCTTCTCTAGGATTTTAGAGATAAACGGAAGGTTAGATATCGGCCTGTAGTTTGACAGCTCATTTTGGTCAAGGTCAGGTTTCTTAATTAAAGGTTTAATCACTGCTAATTTAAAAGATTTGGGAACATACCCACTGCTGAAAGAAGAGTTAACAGGGTTTCTGATACTGCCTGTACAATTTGCTTAAGAAAGTGTGTTGGTATAGGATCTAACACACAAGTTGATGGTTTTGTGGAAGAGATGAGTGCGATTAGGTTTTTCTCTTCTGATCTGATGCGGTTAATTGTTCATCAGAATCATTCAAAAGGTCCGGTTTTAGAGCGTGAATTTTCTGCCTAATGTTTGCAATTTTATTATCAAAAAAGTTCATGAAATCCTCACTGCTGCACGCAGTTATGGTGCAGGTTTCTGAGGTCGTCTTATTCCTAGTTAATTTTGCGACGGTGTCAAATAGAAATCTAGGATTATTTTTATTATTTTCAATAAGGTTAGAAAGATACATCTAGTTACACTAAGAGCTTTTTTATAAGCTAGAATTTCCTCTTTCCATGCTGCCTGGAAAACCAGCAATCTAGTTCGGCGCCATTTACGTTCTAGGTTACGGGCTCTCTGTTTTAAAGAGCGCGTTTGTTTGTTATACCATGGAGTGAGTTTCTTATCTTTATTTATTTTTCTTTTAACTGGAGCCACGTTATCTAATGTAGAGCGGAATGCGGCATCTATATATTCAGTCGCCTGCTCGAGTTCTGTTGGATCAGACGGCGATCCAATGACAGAAGACAAGTCTGAAAGACAATTAATAAAGCTTTAAGCAGAAGTTGATCTAAATTTACGTTTAAAGCGGTAGCGCGGCGCTACATGTGCACTATTAGCATGACGCATTTTAAACGATATAAGATGGTGATTGAGGTGGTTTCGACATGTACAGAGGAGGAATAGTGAATATATTGGTAGGAGGATGTTTAAAATGAAGATACCAAGCAGAAGGCAAAACAGGGGGTATATGAATGCGATAAACAAGGACACAAAATTAGTGGGTTTGAGTGGAGAGGATGTAGTGAATAGGGTTAGGTGGAGACAGACTCCTAAAAGGGAACAGCAAAAAGGAGAAGAAAAAAATAGGCATGATAAATAAGTATTGGAATACAATGTGGGCAGGAAACTGTAGGTCTCTGATAATTTTTTTATCGCTAGTTGCATACCACCACATGCCCATTCTTGTTCTAAGACAGTGAATAAGATGATTTTTTTGCTGTGTAGTTCAGCTTGTTGAAAAAAACAAACAAAAAAACCCCACATATTTTACATTTAGGACACACTCGTCTCCTAATGAATTAATGTTTTTTTTATAGCAACAAACCAACGGTGGAGGAGATGAAGCAGTGGGCTCAGTCTTTTGACAAGCTGATGAAGAACCCGGCAGGGCGGAACGTGTTCCGTGAGTTTTTACGCACAGAGTACAGCGAGGAAAACATGCTATTCTGGCTGGCCTGCGAGGATCTGAAAAAGGAGATAAACATGAGCAGGATAGAAGAGAAAGCACGGATGATCTACGAAGACTACATCTCTATACTTTCTCCAAAAGAGGTAAAAAATAAATTAATATTAATGATGCAGCATAATTGAAAAACATATATAATAAATAACTAAAATTATAGTTTATAATTTATATATAAATTATAATTTATTGAGGCAATTAAAAATACTACAAAAAATCTACATATCATATATTAACAGTTTTTGGTATAATGCATTTATACAAACTCATTTTCCTCACTGCACAGCTTGAATCTGAATACGCAATATATACCCACACACTGGTCGTAGGAATTGAGGTAGCTGTCTACACAGCTAAAATGAAATAACCAATGCTTGCAGTGAATACAATGTGTATGTGGTTGTTTTTGTGATGTAAAGTAATTTCCTGTTTTCTGGGGACTTTCTGTGTAATACTGTAAGGCACTCCACTGAGGCAAGCTGTTTAGAATAGAGCTGTTTATTAACCCCAAATAGAGAACAAAACAATAAACATAAACTTGACTGAACTTGACTAACCAAACTTAACATGACTTGACGCTCACAAACATGAACTCAGCACAGTGGTACAAGGAACATCCACAATCCATGACAAAACACAAAAAGAAACCACAAGGACTATAAATATTAAACAAGACACATGGACAGGGAACTCACATGACAGGAACTCAATGGAAAACAAAGATCACATGACAAGACAGGAAGTAAACAAAGGACATTAACAGATAACACACACATGAATGCTCATCATGAACAAGAAAACTCCAAATCTTAAATTGTTATGATTATTATTAAATTTTTATTTGTTTTAGATCTTACCACTTTTAAACCACTGGCAGATTTCTCATGTCATCACACTCCCTTTACAGTATGGTGTGTTTGTGCATGTATACACCTGGTGCTTTAGCATTGATGTGTTTAATGTTTATTTATATTTTTACTACCTTAATATAAGTGAATTTTTGGGTGGCACAGCTAAGATTTCAGTTTACAGCAAATCAGTTTCTTGCCTGAAACAATTAAACCCTTCTGAATGTAAATTTGGTGTTTGTATATAGATAAAGAGGAAGCAGTGTGCACTCCACTGACTTCACTTCAATTGGTAGTTGTTGCACCAAACTCATGTGCACCAATTACAACTTAAATATATCATTATATACAGTGCATAATATTGTTGCTGAACACACTTACATTTAGATGACATATTTTGTCTGTACGAGTCATCGTATGTGTAAATTTAGCATAAGCTTAAATAGATGGATGTGGATATTTATAGGAACAGTCAAATATACAGTGCTTTATGACAGGTCCACCTCTAAGAATCTTTTACTGTGATCGTTTTAGAATCCCTGTTTTCTTCATGATGTTTTTGTGCAGCGTTAATAAGTAATATCAGTTTTCAGAATATTATAAACCTGATTAGTTATTATATATTAATTATTGTTTTTTCGCACATTTCGATTATTCCACAGAGTATAAAAATATGTCAATTAAACCACAATGGTTTGTTTGCGATATATGAAATAGTTGTTTTTACCGTGTGATAACATTTACACAAAGGTCAAAGGGAAGAAGCTGTACATGTGTGCTGCTTACAGTGGTGGCAAGAAAAATCAGGTTGCATTTAATGCAAAATATTGATAACAAATGCACACCAACTTCCACACACTTCATAATAAGGAACACAGTACTTGTTACCTAACCCTCTTCTGCCATCTGTCTGTCTAACACCTCAGCAATGCTGATCATTTAATAGTCTTTAAATAACTATCTCCTCTCTTTCCTTTGAGAGCAGCAAATTAAAAAAACGTATGTAGGGCTGCACAATATTATGTTTTATTCTTTTAATCTCTCCTCTTTTCCTTCGAGAGCAGCAAATTAAAAAAATTCATGTAGGGCTGCACAATATATTGTTTCATTATCGACACTGCAATGTTTGCATCTGCAATAGTCATATTAAAAGATGTGTAATGTCATGTAGGGATTAGTAGTTTGTTGTTGACTGCACCATAGTTGACTGCACCACAGTTCAAAATGCATGTAATTTGTAAATCCATTGTAAAGTTTTATAATTGTACATTGTAGAATCATGACCATTAATTGTTCTTAATTTATATGCTGAAGACTATTCAGTGTAAATATTTAATTTCTGTATCTGTATTTTATTGTATTTATTTATGATTATAATTTGTGTATTATATTTTACACAGCTTTACTCCCTTACAAAATTACCACAATCATTCTAAAATAATAAATTCTTTCCAAATAGACCTATTCAAGTTATCTGATGAATTTTATTCTGCAATATACTGTATATATATCACAGAAAAACAAAATATTGCAATATGTTGCAGCCCTATCATGAAATATTAAAAGTTTATTCTTTAGGATTGAAAGCTGCTTTAGTCAGCTGTTTTGGAGTGGCTCAGCATGAGTGGGTTTTCTGTGTGTAAGTGTTTACTACTACCCCTTTTTTACCATTACCACTTTTCACACCACCTTCAGACTAAGCAAATAATTTTTTAAGTATTAATGCTTGTGTCATTGTAGAAAATGTTTTAACACAAATATTTGTTTAACTTTATAAGAGTTTCATATGGATTTTATTTGGCAAATAAAAAGTATTGCTCGTGTATGTGTGCCTATATACATGCATGTACATACAAGTTGAGATGTGACTTGCTGTAACAGGTTTTGTTTTAATTTCCCATTCCCTGGAAACATAGAATATTTAAGCAGTGATCTTAAATATTTACATGCTGATTGATGTGAATGTGTAATGCAGACTAGTTCTTTTTTAAAGATCAAACATTCAGGGGATCTGTTTTGAAAAAAAACGTAAAATGTTAAACGTATGTCTAACAGTCTGCAATCAAATCACACAGTATTTGTTGTTAATACAAGTGCGAAACTTTACTAAAACAATTAACATGATTAGTCATAGGTTATAACTATAAATGGGCTATGCAAGAGAGAGAATGGATGAGGGGTTTAAGTTAAAGTCAGGAATCAGAGTTAAAGGCAGGAATAAAAAAAAAAAGAATGGGTCACACTTTTCTCTGTGGGCATCTCAATGAGGATTTGGTCACCAGACCTTTGTGCTAATCCCAGAACCTGTAGTTCAAACTTTGTGTTACAAACAGAACCTCACACAGTATGACAGTCCTTGTTCAACCACTTACTTTCTAAATCTAGGAGACAACTAGAATATTTTGATTCTAAAAATAGAATAAAATATGTTTACATTGAAAATTGAAATTTAATATCTACATATCTACAATTCCTTTAAATTTCTGAGGCATCTGTGTGATTTTGGTATGCTCATCAATTAGATCAGATTATAAGGTATTTAACATGAAATATCTTTATATTATTTGTATAATTTTTTTAGCTTTTATTACATTCATATGTAGTGCTAATAAGTGGTGACTTCAGCATGACCAGTCAGGGTTTATGGAGCTTATCAATTCTGTATATTGTCCTATCAATTAGTTTACTTTAACTAGAGTTATTTTACTATTGCCCATTTACCTATTACAGTGTTTTTAATGATAAGAGAAATTTCACAGCTGGACTATCCAGAGCAAGTCCACACCAATAGGGAAAAAACTCTGCTCTAGCAAGCTAAGGATAGAGCTGTTCAGAAACCTGATGCAAACCTCATGTTATTGAAAATATACAATATTATAATTCTGTTGCTAATACTAAAATTCAAATTTTGGAATACTTTTATGTCAAACTTGTAGAATAATACAATATAAGTAAATAACCAATTATAAACAATCATCATTGTAAAAGGGAAACTACTAAAAAAGTATTAAACATGTTACATGATTGATGTTCACATTTAACTCATTAGCTCCTGACCATATGTATCGTTTGAGAAGTATAACAATAATATCAACACAGCTGTAAACAGACTAGTACAAAAATAATACTGATAGACTCAATGATAGACCCAAGGTGGTAATTTAGATTTTGTAAACAGTGAAAGCCTTTAAGAATTGTTAAATAGCACTATACAGACCTCAGTTTATATCTAATAGCTAGTCACATTCTTTTAAATCACTGGGCACTTAAAGGTTGTATCAGTATTATAGCATATCAATTGTTTAAAGAGTTGAAAAAAATAATTATTTACAAATAAAACTTCTGTAATGACTGCATTTGTATGTGAAATAGTGAACACTGCTCTTCAGTATTGCAGAAAAAATATTTTTTACACAAAGTATGCAAACTCCATTGTTAGATCATCAGCTGGTCACAAGTCGTTTAAAGCCTGCCTATTTTTGTTTCTCCCTCTCTCTCTCTCTCTCTCTCTCTCTCTCTTTCTGCCAGGTGAGTTTGGACTCGCGGGTACGTGAGGTAATCAACAAGAAGATGCAGGACCCTACTCCACACACGTTTGAAGACGCACAGTTGCAAATCTACACACTCATGCACAGAGACTCATACCCACGCTTTCTTAACTCACCCATCTATAGATCACTGGTGCAGGGGGGCTCACGCTCCTCCTCTGAATCTTAGACCCATCTTTATTTTGTTCCTCTATTCTTTTTCTCTTTATTCTTCCATCACACAACCACTATAGGAGAACCTAAAGCTTCGCTATTTGTCATCAATGGATTTTCCAGCTTCTTCCCCGTTTTGCTTTGACTTTACATCTTGGCTGTCTTGGAGGGCACGCTATTCCTCCTACATATACTGAACCCACACAGACGGAAACTGGAAAACAAGGTCAAAGAGGTAGTTATAGTCATCCCTCTGCTTGTAACAGGAAAAACAACTACTGAACCATGCAATTCTCTTTTTGCATTTATTTTATAGGTACATGTACAAACACAGCTTAGAACTTATTATTATTATTAGACATAAAAAGTTAAAAAAAAGACAAGAGAGCCTCTGCAATAAGACACACTGGAGTTAACTTTCTCCACTCCTCATATGACCGGTTTGCCTATTATACCATTGACCTATCCACTGTCTCTGTTCTCTGAGATCAGATCTCTCAGACATGAGGGTTGTGTGGTGGTGGATAGTTGTTTGTTACCAGAGGGCTAAACGTTTCAGAGTTGCAAAGAAGAAAAAAATACATTATTTAGAATGTTTTAACAAATGTTATAAAAACAACAATAAGAGAATAATAGATGTTGGATATAAAGAAAAAAGAGGGAGGTGTGGAAATGTTTGTCTTAATTAGACTGGCCACAATTTTAAATTTAGAATTGTGCATGTTATTTATTTTCAATTTTGTTGACTTTTGTTTTTGCACAGTTGATTTAAAATCTGGTACGAATGACGCAAACCGAGCAAGGTCCTAAATGCTTCATAGTGCACTGTATGTGGGTGAATGTGTGGTTGGATGTAACCATGTGTCTGTAGGTAAACCAACCTCTTTGGCACATCCTTTATTACAGGACAAAAAGCTTGATGAGTCACATGATCCTTTTCTTGGCAAAAATTGCGGGAAAAAAATCGGAAATGCTGCTTTCTGGGTTTCTTTAGTAATTCTTCAGTATTGTAATGTTTTGGTAAATAAACTTCCTGATTCAGATGAATTCATAAAGATGGTTTATAGATGCAAAGCACCTCAAAAAAACTGCATGCGTGTGTATTTTTAAAATTACAAATCACCTGAAATCAGTGGTAGTGTTGCTACTAGCTTCTTACCTGAACATCTTTACTGTAATTGTCCGGACCTGCTGTCTTCCTAGAAGAGGCAACCTCTTTCAGAAAAATTCTAGTATAACCCCGAAAACCCCCCCAAATTTTTTATAATTATTAAACCCGATTCAGGCTGGAGAGATGGTAAACTCTAGCAAAAAACAGACCATTTAATAAAAAAGTTGTTCTTCACATTTATGACACTGCATATTATCATTTACATTTCTACAGTTTGTGAACAGTCACTTCATGATGAATAAATCTCTGCGTGAGCATCTAGGCGTTGCCTTGCTGGGCCTGTGCAGGATGTTTTAATGTTTTAAACTGCATAGCTGTATTGCTAAACAGTATTATATTTATTTAATTTTAGGACTTGTTCACTGCCAAAAGACTGAACTGGCTTGGAACAGGAGATTAGTGATATGAAAAAGTCATAGGTGATAATATAGAACATCTTTATAGCTCACTTTATAGCATGCACACACTCTTTCCACATTTTTATGGATATTTCTAAAAAGAGAACCCTGTACTTTGAGTTACAGAACTTTTAAAAACTATCTTCTCATGTGGAGAAATTATAAAACGCAGATTTGACTGTTTTTTACTATAGGTTGCTCTATGTGAACCTGCACATACCCACTGTGGTTTGTATGTTCACCAAGTGAGAGAGCACTGCATCACAGCTGCGTATTAAATACGTTATGTCTTCAGTAGTTACATATCAGGCAACCCTGACCAGCATAAAACAGTAAAGAAAGAGATAGTATTGACTGAATGAGGTTTTGATGGTTCAGTGTTTCTCCAGATTTGTTCCTCTCTACCACTCAATGCACATGCATAGTATGTATATTATGTATATGTATAATCATAGTATGTATATTTTAGTCTTTTCCAAACTGTTTCCACAAATCGTAGAAACAGCATTGTCCAGAATGTCCCAGTTGTCTATACAGTTCATAAAAAATTGTGGTTAAACTAAAATTGCCCACACAAGGCAGATAACTAAATTACACTGAGCACTTTTCACAAAGTTACAGGAAAGGTACAGGAAAGGTGCCATGCTTTGTCAGATAACAAAGTACAGCAATGTACCTCTAAACATTGGTACATTTTTAAAAGAATATTTATGCACTCCTAGTACCCTTGTGGTTTAAAATTACATCCTGATTTGTTTCAATAGCATTTTACTGATGTCTTGCTAAACTGATCTAAAAAACATAATACTTCAGAGTAAAAAATACACATATATTAGATATATATCTTATTTTTAGAAATGTAGGTTTTTTATATAACAAATCTCTGTATATTGTACACAGCATGCACCTTATTGTGTATTGAGCTGAAAGTGTATATTTAGATGATAAACATAGTACATTTTGGATAAAAAAAACACAATCTTAATAAGTAGGTTGAGTTGGGCTGGTAAACTTTATAGCATTCTGTTAGTGAAACTTCAAGATGACGAGAATTTTAAAAACATTTAAATTATTTGCATATAGCAGCTAACATAATAGCACTGGAAGGGTTGCGTGACTTATAATTTAAAAAAAAAAATTACAGGTACACCAGATATACACTGTGATATATAATGTTTGCTGTATCTACCTGAAACCCGAAGTGTAGCAACACAGCCTTATGTTACCAAAACAGACCCAGTTAAAGTTAACAAAAGCTGTATTTTAGTTGAATCGTGTTAACACATATTTATATATATATGAAATGAATATACAATTATATTAAATAATTATATTTAATCAATCAAGTGGCATGTAGCACTATGAATGGCTAGGAGATGATTTTTACTTTCCTAAGGGTTTCAGTTTTAGTTGGTGATTAGAAAACATAAAGCAAGTTAATCATCATCCACTTCTGTATACTACTGTAAACGTTTTTTATAATCACTAGTAATCACTGTATAATATTTAATTTTCAATTTACTGTTTGGTTAAAAACACCTAGGAATGTTCCAATCTGACAACATAGATTTTTTTAAAAGTTTTTTCTTAGTCAGGGTCAGGGAAGATCCTGTGAGCACTAGAAATACACACAGGATGCGATGTGGGTTCATTACAATGGTACCAGACTGTAAGCTTTACAATGTTTTATTTAAATATTTTCCAAACTTTTTAATTTTAGGCAAGTCTTTTCATGATAGTGGAGTTTTTTTTAATTTGGGAGAGCTTTCAGGTTCATAGGGGTTCTAAATATTACCCAATATTTGCTCTCTGTCTCTCTCTCTCTCTCTCACACACACACGCACACACACATACAACACCAAAATTTAAACACTAGTTTGTTTGTTTTTTACAGCTCAATAACATTTCTTTACATTTCAGTATTGAGGTAGTGTAATGGTACCATATGCCACCAATCAAAAATGTTACTTTGTAGCCAGCAAGTTTTCTAAAATGTTTTCAGCTATACATTTAACATTTGTTGCATACATCTCTGTGGCATTCGATAGGAACACCATCTTATTACATCATACGTTTTGTGTAGAAAGACTAGAATTGATGCTGCCACCTCTACTGTGAGCTTGTGTACCTCAAATGCCATCTACGTCTGTGCATTTCGAAATGTGATTTTAACTGGCATTTTGTGTATATGTGTTTGTCTGCAGTATGAAAGAAAAATTTGGCAAATTAACTAGACATTGTTATGAGCTCTTCTGTTATGGCACTAATATAAATGCTGTTTTTTTTCTTTAGCTGTATTTGTGTAAAGCTATTTCTACCTAACACAGGCCTTTTTCCTGAAATCTGGAGAACATTTGGGTGATTTCAATATAGTTTTCAGCAATTCACCCACTTAAGAATCGTTGTCACTATCATAGGGGCCTTTATTCAACTTGTTAAAAAACACAGTCCAGCACCTAATTAGCTTATTTTAGTACCTAATTAGCTGTGTATCTGTGTAACTAAAAGACAAAACCTTCTAAAACAACATTGCATCCTGAGGTCATTTGGTATCAAATTTAGTTGGGATATTTATAAATATATAGAGGAGCAATAAGATATTTGATAACCTTAAGTAGGTTGGTACTATCGCAGATCGCAAAAGTCAGTAAAAGTGACATAACTAATTTAAATAAAATACTCTGATAAAGGTAACATGCAGCTTCTATTTTTTTAACTCAGGGTACAGTCCTAGGGAGAGACAAACAGAGCTCATTATATACATATTTGAAACGATAGACAAAAGATTTTTAGGACTTAAGGAATGACATAACAAATTCATGATTTTTCCTTTATAGTACAAAAATGTCATTTACAATGTAGAAATATTTGTAAATAACCGACGGACCATGGCACACCTGTTAAAATGTAAAATTATAGCAAATTTATTTTAAAATGTACTTCCTATCTTTCAATCACTTAGTTTTTAAGCTGCTAAAAAGAAATAATAAATAAATCACCAAGGAAACAGCACACTTTCTGTTTTGTTATTGATAGACCACTCAACTATAATAATAATTTTGAGAATAATAGTATAAATATAATCACTGATGTAGACTATGTAGGGAAGAGGGATTATTATCTAAATGCATTAGAAACAATAATAAAAAACACAGCTCTGTGGCCAAATTTATATTCTAATGATGCAAAAGGCATCAAGTCCCCTAGACCTCAAAATTGCGTGTGAAAATAAAAAATACTTTTTCTTGAAACGAAATAGTAGTTGTGCATGCCAATGTACATTTAAGGTTGCTTATATATATGAAATGTGTTTGTGTGCAATTCAATAATTTAGTATTGTTCATAATTTCCAATGAGGAATGTGTGTACGTGCTTCTGAAATAATGAGTCTGTAAGGTTAAGAGAGGTTAAGGAATTATTTGGTCCAAATTTCTATTCTTAGATTTTTACACATATGTATGAAAACATCAACCTTCAACCCCCTTGTAACACACTAGACAAAACATCACAGCACAGACCAAAACCCCACCCATAGCAAGTGTTTTAACATAAAGGACTTTTAAAATGTTTACTCGCACATGTTTACATACATTTCTACAGTAGGTGCCAAATTAGCTCAGCCTTCTACAGTCTAAAACTGAACACATGCAACTACAGAAAACTTGATTTAATGCTCTTGTAATCCTCTGCATAACTATTATATGCCTGTTTTTTTTAACCTAACAAAGATTTGTCCTTACTTATTTTGTACTAAGAATGTGTAAGAATGCTACACTATGTGTGTTTTTACCTTAAAAGTTTTGCAACCTCATGGCTCAGCCTCTGTCTCAAGCACACACCAAACGTTCATCTATTATTTTCACTTATGTCACTTATTTGCTTCTTCCAATCCATAGCAATGTGCCACACATTTCACACACATAGACCTTTACGGGACAATTATTTATTGATATAAGCATCATCTTTTTTTAACAAAGTGCATATGGACCGAAGTGATTTTATTCTTACCAGTCATAAACGATTTTGCATTTCCACAACCATATCATACCAGTTTTTTTTAAGATGACTTCACTGATCCTCATTTACTCTGTGACTTTGAAATGGGTTGCATTTTTTTCAGGTTTTATTTTCTCTTTTTTTAAATAAGATATTATTATAAGGATAATAAATATGTTTGTGTTATTATTTACTGTGGCTGTTATTGTCGGATGTTTAATATGAAGCAACACTGATATGTTTGATCTGTGAAAAAGACATAATTGTGATTAAGACGTCAGAGAAGAAACCATGTTGCAGTAAAAGGCTTTATTAGAGTTTTTGCAATAATCCAAAAACTTGGCCAACAAGCTGCCAAAGGTTGGTAAACAAAAGTCAGTATAATTCCAGGCAAACAAATCCAAATCGATAGGAAGAACAGGCAGAAGACGTGAAACAAAACAGAGCAAAGATCAGAAAACCAGGCAGACATGGAAAGGCAGCTTGGTAAAGTTGAAATGCAAACAATACTCCACAACATGTTTCAGTTCTGCCAGCCTATAAAGCTAGCAACACGAATTGCTAGTGGAAGTGCCTAAGTACTCAGAGGGCGACCTCTGGTAGTGGGAGGCCGAAATCTTTACAATAATGTCCTGGCATTTTGTGTATGTGTTTGTCTGCAGTATGAAAGAAAAATTTGGCAAATTAAGTAGGCATTGTTATGAGCTCTTCTGTTATGGCACTAATATAACTTTTTTTTTCTTTAGCTGTATTTGTGTAAAGCTATTTCTACCTAAGCCTTTTTTTTTTTTTTCCAATATAGTTTTCAGCAATTCACCCACTTAAGAATCGTTGTCACTATCATAGGGGCCTTTATTCAACTTGTTATACTTATTTAGCTAATTAGCTTATTAGCTCAGGTTCTGCAGTATCAACTGTGTATCTGTGTAACTAAAAGACAAAACCTTCTAAAACAACATTGCATCCTGAGGTCATTTGGTATCAAATTTAGTTGGGATATTTATAAATATATAGAGGAACAATAAGATATTTTATAAACCTTAAGTAGGTTGGTTACTATCGCAGATCGCAAAAAGTCAGTAAAAGTGACATAACTAATTTAAATAAAATACTCTGATAAAGGTAACATGCAGCTTCTATTTTTTTAACTCAGGGTACAGTCCTAGGGAGAGACAAACAGAGCTTATTATATACATATTTGAAACGATAGACAAAAGATTTTTAGGACTTAAGGAATGACATAACAAATTCATGATTTTTCGTTTATTTTTCTGTAAGGAGCAATAAGATATTTGATAACCTTAAGTAGGTTGGTACTATCGCAGATCGCAAAAGTCAGTAAAAGTGACATAACTAATTTAAATAAAATACTCTGATAAAGGTAACATGCAGCTTCTATTTTTTTAACTCAGGGTACAGTCCTAGGGAGAGACAAACAGAGCTTATTATATACATATTTGAAACAATAGACAAAAGATTTTTAGGACTTAAGGAATGACATAACAAATTCATGATTTTTCCTTTGTAAGTCATAGCACTTAAGAACTAGTACAAAAATGTCATTTACAATGTAGAAATATTTGTAAGTAACCGACGGACCATGGCACACCTGTTAAAATGTAAAATTATATTAAATTTATTTTAAAATGTACTTCCTATCTTTCAATCACTTAGTTTTTAAGCTGCTAAAAAGAAATAAATAAATAAATCACCAAGGAAACAGCACACTTTCTGTTTTGTTATTGATAGACCACTCAACTTTGAAATGGGTTGCATTTATTTTTCAGGTTTTATTTTCTCTTTTTTTAAATACGATATTATATAAGGATAATAAATATGTTTGTGTTATTATTTACTGTGGCTGTTATTGTGGGATGTTTAATATGAAGCAACACTGATATGTTTGATCTGTGAAAAAGACATCATAATTGTGATTATGAGGCCGGAATCTTTACAATAATGTCACACCAAGGGGCTTTATTGGATTGACATCTGGTGACTGTGGATTCAATTTTAGTAAAGTGAACTCATTGTCATGTTCAAGAAACCAGTCTGAGATTATTTGAGTTTTGTGACATAATGCCTTATCCTGGGTACACTGTAGTCATAAAAGGATGGCATGGTCAGCAACAATACTGAGATAGGCTGTGGCATTTAAACAATGCTCAATTGGTAATAAGGGGCCCAAAGTGTGACAATAAAATATCTCCCACACCATTACATCACCACCACCTGCCTGACCATTAAGACAAAGCAGGGTGGATCTATGATTTCATGTTCTTTATGCCAAATACTGACCCCATCATCTGAATGTCGCAACAGAAATCAAGACCCATTAGACCATGCAAAGATTTTCCAATCGTCTGTTGTCCAATTTTGGTGAGCCTGTGCAACTTGTAGCAGCAGTTTCCTGTTCTTAGCTGACAGGAGCGGCACCCGGTGTGGTCTCTGCTTCATGGTTCGACGTTGTGCATTCAGAGATGTCATTCTGCATACCTTGGTTGCAAGTTATTCAAGTTCCTGTTGCCTTTCTATCATCTCTAACCAGATCAGCAGTTTTTAAAATACTTAGACCAGCGCGCCTGGCACCAGCAACCATTCCATGTTCAAAGTCACTTAAATCCCCTTATTTTCCCCATTCTGATGCTCGGTTTGAACTTCAGCAAGTTGTCTTCACCACATTAAGATGCCTAAATGCATTGAGTTGCTGCCATAGCAATTTTGTATTACCAAGCAATATATGTATATTATATTGTACATTAATAAAATAAAATGGACTACTGTTCAGTATTCGAATCATTTGAATGATGTGACAAAATTAGCCTAAATAGGAAGGCCAGTGTATAACTCCCTTATTTAGTTTATAATGCATACAATAATATATACAATATAATATATTACTGTATAGCCCCCAAATATTTAGTGTCATGCAAGCTCTTTCATGTTCAGCATGGTTCAAAATGAGCAAACAGAACTTTTAAACAGAAGTTTAAAAAAAAAAAAAAAGAAGAAAAAACATTGTCCCTGCTCTGTACATGTCCAAACCACCTTAATCTGGCTTTCCTGACTTTTTCCCCAAAACATCCAACATGAGCCGTCCCCCTGATGAACTCGTGCCTAATCCTGTCCAACCTTGTCACTCCCAAAGACAATCTCAACATCTTCAGCTCTGCTACTTTTCTCCCTCTCATTTTCCTCATTTATTAACACTTCAAACTCTTTCCATCTTCTTTGTACATTCTCCTCACTTGTGAGCACCTTTCCATCTTGATCCTTAATAACCCTAACCTGCTGCACACCTCAACCTCAATTGCTAATTTGTACAATTTCTTCTCTAGTGTCTTACCTAGTGTACAACTCATCATATGGCTTCTGCTTGGCCATTACCTCATCTAACTCACTCTAGAACCTCTTTTTCTCTTTCTCTTCTAACTCACAACCTACTTGTGGGCATAACTTACAACATTCACCAGCCCTTGCATTTCTAACTTTAGACTCATCACCCTGTCTGACACTCTTCACCTCTGGATCATTCTTCACAAACTCCTCTTTCAGGATCCTATCCCACACCATGATAAAGCAACTTAAAACCCCGATCCAATACAATACACACGCCTTGCTACCCTTCCACCTGGTCTCCTGTAAACACACTATATCTACCTTTCTTCTCTCCATCATATCAACCAGCTCTCTACCTTTCCATCATTGTCCTAACATTCAGCATCCCTAATCTCAGTCCTACACTTTTGCCTTTCCTCTTTTCTTTCTCTTCTCTTTCCGTCTATTAACGTGTTCTCTTCCTCTCCTTTTTTGACCAACAATAGGCAAAATTTCCGCTGGCACCCTGTAAGTCGATGGTGGCGATGGCGATGGCGGTCGTTATTAACTTCGGGCCTCGACCGGTATATGAAATCACAACTGATTATTCGCATATTTCGATTTTTTACATCAGATGTTACAATGTTTATGTCAGATGCCCTTCCTGACACAACCCTCTCTATTTATCCAGGTCTGGGACTGGTACCAAAGTTACTGGCTTGTGACCTCTGTGGCTAGATTAGCCGTATACCTCCGTATAATATGCATTAAAAAAACAGAGTTGTAAGTCAGAATTTTAGTATTTAAAAAAGTAAGCAAAAGTGGCACAAGAACTCAAGGCAGGACACAGCACATTTTCATTGTGTAAAAGTATTTCAAGTCTAGGAGGCTGCTTATAGCAACAATAAAGGAGGTACAGGAAACTGTTTTATGGGAGTGGCTGCTCCCATAAAACATTTAGGATCAGCTAAATTACACCAAACCATGTGGCCAAAATACATCTGATCTGATGAGACCAAGGATAGACACCTCTCTGTAACTAAACTGTGTGACACAATGTGTTACATTCCGATGACAAGGCAAGAAACAATTTACCCATGGTGGTGGCAATGTTGTTCCTCCGCAGCTGGGACTAGAGCTATATTTAGGATCAGAGGAAATCATGGATAAACTCACCTCATTGAACATTAGACAACTTAATTCACAGCACATCAAAGTTGGCATGATGAATAAAAAATGCAACTGAAACTTAAGCTATTGTACAACAGGTGTGGTGAATGTTTCATAAATAAATTACAATAAATTTCAATTACATAAACAGATTACAGTGGAACAGAAAAGCGTCCTACCATGCAAAGGACAGATGCGACTGAATGATGTGTCAAAAACACAGCGTCCCAGTTAACAAAACGAGAAAAGGTCTAAGGCGGAGGGAAAGGGGAAAGGTTTTACAACTGGTACGCCGTGTTTTGGGACGCTGTTTTCACCCAAATAAGGATGGGTTCTCTGTTGAGTCTGGTTCCTCTCAAGGTTTCTTCCTATTCCATCTCGGAGTTTTTCCTTGCCACCGTCGCCCCCGGCTTGCTCATCAGGGACAAACTGATTTCTGTTTCATTTTCATCTTATAATTTCTTAGATTGTGTAAATCTGCTTTGTGACAATGACCATTGTAAAAAGCACTATACGAATAAAATTTAATTGAATTGAATTGAATGTGTTTGATTCATGGTCACTGCTTACATTTTGAAACATCTTGAATGCCCATGTTAGACCACTGAAAAAGAAATCATCTTTTAATGGATTACTACTAGACTGGATTTCAACAATAAAAATACTGTCCCATTCTAATTTCATGAAAAAACAGGCAAAACCTGTCCCAATCCCAGAAGAATAAAATAAATACTGCTGCTTCCTTAATACAGTTTTGCATGATCGTGTATTAAAAGTGAATGTAAAACATGTGTGATTTTTACACCGGCAAACTAATGGTGGAAGCCGAAATATACAGACAATATAATTACCCAACTATATCTGTAAACAGAATGCAAAAGCAATGAAATTTTATATATATATATATATACTATATACATATACATATACATATACATATACATATACATATATATATATATATATATATATATATATATATATATATATATATATATATATATATATATATATATATATATATATATAATATATTATAGTTTGTTATGTTTGCTGCTCTGGACTGGAGTATGGTCTCAATGGCCTTGGTAAAGAGACCTGCCGCTAGGAGCTGTTCCCCCTCAGGGGCCATGCTGCCAGTATTCCATAACTCTGGATAGGGTGCACTAAGGCTTCCCCACTTGCAAGAGGAGGTCTCTCCTGATGGCCATCTAGAAGGTACACTGGGTATGAAAACTTCTGGCCTCGACAGACTGATTCAGGTATCCCTGGATATACAATGCTTTCACGTTCAAGTTCAAGGAGCTTTATTGTCATTTCAGCCATATATAGCAAATGCAGTACACAGGGACGTTTCTCCAGGACCCCCTGGTGCTACACAAAACATAGAATTCACAAAACAACAACAAAGAGGCCACTAAACAGGATAGACATGAAGTGCATGTGTGCAACCTAGTGCAGAACAGACAGTGCAATAAACAGTACAAACATTACAAAGACAGTGCAAATTAGACAGTAGAGAACAGAACATAACATAACGCTGGACAGAACATTCAATAGCGCTAACCAGATTATAAAATGAGGAGGTAAGACATGGAATGTGCAAATTAACAGTATTGTGCAAATAGCATTATATCATAATAAAGTGACATACATATATATATATATATATATATATATTTTTTTTTTTTCAGTCTACTTGTGGGTGTGTGTATGTAGTTCAGTTCTGTTGAGCAGCCTGATGGCTTGAGTGTGTGTGCATATGTGTAGGTTGAGGTATTTCAGTTCAGTGTGTTGAGCAGCATGATGGCTTGAGGAAGAATGGTCACTCTTTGCTTTTCTGAAGTCAACAACTATCTCCTTAGTCTTATCAACGTTCAGAGACAGGTTATTGAATTTACACCAAGCTGTTAGCTGTTTCACCTCCTCTCTGTATGCTGACTCGTCGTTCAGATGCTGAGGGATGATTGTGTTAAATGCTGAACTAAAGTCTATGAACAGCATTCGTACATATGTGTCTTTATTGTCCATGTGTGTGAGGGCCAGGTGGTGGAAGGTTTGTGGCAATAGCGTCGTCCGTGGAACAGTTCGGACGGTACGCAAACTGTAATGGGTCCAGTGTGGGGGCAGCAGTGTCTTAATGCGTCTCATGACGAGCCTTTTGAAGCATTGTATCATGAGGGTGTGAGTGCGACGGGACGGTAGTCATTGAGGCTGGAGACTTTTTCGGCACCGGGATTATGGTAGCGGTTTTTATGCACGTGGGAACGACACCGGTGCACAGGGAAGTGTTGAAGATGCGAGTGAAGACATCTGCTTGTTGTGTTGCACAGTCCCTGCCGGGGATGTTGTCTGGTCCAGCAGACTTCCGTGGGTTAACTTTTCTTAAAGTTCTCCTCACATCAGCCGTGGTTAGACAGAGCACCTGGTCATTCGGAGGAGGGGTGGTCTTCCTCACTACCACATTGTTCTGCACCTCAAACCGGGCATAGAAATTATTCAGCACATCTGGGAGGGAGGTGTAACTGTTACAAGCAGGTGGAGTTGTCTTGTAGTTATTGATCGTCTGGATGCCCTGCCACATCCGTCTCCGCTGTCCTGAATTTGTGAATTTTCTTGACGTACATGCGCTTTGCCTCTCTGATGGCTTTGGACAGTTTGGCCCTGGCTGTTTTTAGGGCCGACTTGTCCTTTGCCCTGAAGGCGGAGTCCCTGGACTTTAGCAGAACACACAACTCTGTGGTCATCCACGGTTTCTGGTTGGAGCGTGTTGTGATGGTTTGGGAGACAGTCACGTCATCAATGCACTTGCTGATATAGCTGATCACTGATGTCGTATAATCCTTCATCTTAACAGATTCGCTGTTGGTTGCAGCCTCCCTAAACATCTGCCAGTCAGTGCACTCAAAACAGTCCTGAAGAGCAGAAGAAGCTCCTGTTGGCCACGTTCTCACCTTCTTTGAAACCAGTTTAGAGCGTCTGACGAGTGGTCTGTATGCTGGCGTTTCAGCAAGCAAAGATTCTTTAGGGGCTGGTGGCTGGTGTAACTATAGACATATACTATAGGTTGATGTACATACGAGAACATGCCAGCCGCTCAGGTCTAATAGGAAGTATTTAAGTGCACCTCCAGGCAATTTATGTACCATGAAAGATAAGCATCATCACAGAGCAAGGTTTAAAGGAATAGCACAAAACCCAGATTTTGCAAAGTGGATTGAGGGAAAAACTATTGGTTTTGAGCCACCGCTTTAGCAGTCTCATATGCAGCAAACGTAATAAACTAGAAGCTGCTGCCATGAGGCCAATTACCCTATGAAACTGCCCGACAGAAAATGATTCCCCCTTTTAAATTTCCTAATGGTCACTGGCGTCGTTTCAACATGGACCTGCTTAAGCCTTTGGCAGCAATGAGCTCAGCAGGAAAGAGAATGCTTTTTTGATGTTGACCCTTAACCCCAGCCTCTAGATAAATTTGTCAAAATTCATGAATATTTTACAAAATCACTAATAGCCAATATTCTTTTCCTGTTTTTTTGCCGTGTTTGAAATCACGTACGTGTTTTGGGCCCTTTTTAGTACATACTGCAACCTTAAAAAGTATATTATGCATATA